>CAIGQQ010014385.1:1552451-1582063 GCA_903798035.1 Danio albolineatus
CTGTTATTTAATGTAATCAAACAAAAAATCTAAATAAATGATTCATTCACTGCTCTTTATTCAGAATGTGTAAGATATACAGTGAAGAAAAGATTAATACGATTTGATAACTTGATTCTATTTCTTTCATTGATCATTTTCTTGTCGGCTTAGTCCCTTTATTAATCCGGGGTCGCCATTCTATTTCTTTATAATAAAGGAATTTTTTTTTCTAAACTATTTGCTAATGTATTCTATACATTAAAAATAAGATCCTTTATTTTCACACCCCAATGCTGACAGGTATGACTACAATATGTTGACAAAGCAGGAAAGAATGAGAATAAATAAAGGTGTGCGTTTGTGTGATTTAAAGTGTGCATGTGCTTGCATGGTAGGAGATGTAAAGAAAAGATGTTTCTTGTTCATTCATTTAGTCTTATTTAAACGTTGTGCAATTTATTTATTTATCTTTCCATTTTATTATTCGTTTTAAAAACATTCTAATATAGACTACGTAACGTTCTATGGTTGTTATTAGTTTGGTTGCAACTTTCACAGTTTTTTCAGCCTGTAGCATTGTTGTTGTTTTTTTGTTTTGTTATGTTAATAAAAGTTCTGTGTTTAATAACAGTGATTTTTTTGGTAGTGTCGTTGTCCTCCATTCAAACAATTGACGCCGAATTGCCAATTGCCGCAAGACTGAAAGTGAAAGCATAATACGCATGCGTTTATAAGCCATTTAAAAGCAGAAAAAAAGAGTAAAAGAGGAAACCCCCACCCCCACGGTGATTACCGGTATTACCGGTGTTGTCACATGTCGATTAACCGGTGGCGAAATTTCTTCATCGTCACAACCCTAGCTGAACAGTGCAGAGGCTTTACTTTATATCCACAGAAAAGAAAGATATCTAAAGATGTAAAGAAATCAGTGTTTTTGAAACTAATAAAGACAGCAGAAATCAATGATTTGTTTTAATTATTTAATCTGACATGTTTACTGTTCCAAAATATCATAATTAAAAAAAAAAAAAGTATTTTGTTCAATAGGGAAACAAGTTTTATTTTTTTATTCCAACATTTAAAAATAGAACATAATTTAGAGCAGTAACCCCAGTACCGTCATATTGTGAAATTGTGATATTTTTATCCAAAGTTATCGTGCGTAAGAATCTTAAACCGGCCCATGCCTAGTCCCAATTCTCTTTAACCTGAAGGCGTAGGGCTAAGGGGAAGGGCTAGATACCCCTTTGAACAGAGATTTTCCAGGACTACACTCGAAACCAAGGGGTAAGAAAATTTCCCAGAATACACCAGCTACAACAGCAGCCTGGCTGCACAAGCAAGTCAGGAGATTAACAAAGTAGTGGTTTTAAGTAGTTGTCGTTATTATGAATTTTTACAACAAACAAGCATGTGTTTAATACATTCATAATGGTGTTTGTGTTTTACCATCATGGTTTAAAAAAAAAAAATGCTAAAATGAAAAAATGCTAAAATCTATAATCCATAATAATAGCTCCTGTATAGCTGTCCCACAACATTCTGACACTCAATGACACTCAAATACCCTGTCAGAAAAGTCTAGTGGCTGGGAATGAGCTTTTTACAGTGTCTGCTATAATGGTAATGTTGTTTCTGTGTGTTTACAGATGAATATGGCCACTGTGTAAATACACAGTACAGTTACGATCTTATTGCCACATCATATGGTTAAGATAACATGATACTGTATACGCCTTCAGTGATTTTCTGAAGATAAACACCAAAAAAACACAACTGGAATAACTCCAGCAGTCGTGATCGTCTGATCTCATATAAAGCAAGAGATCGCGATGACATATGATGACGTGTGCAGGTGTTGAAGTGATGTCCCATTTCTTAGGGGTAAGTTTTGAAGCCCTTCCCCTTCACACTCTGTTTCAAGGGCCAAGAGGTAGGGCTACAAAAATAGAATTGGGATTGGGCCTTGCCTACTCCCAGGGCTGTTTATGTCGATTATAAAAGTAACATCCATAGTAGTTATAAACAATAGTATATTATGTTATTGTAAAGATGCTGGGTTGTTGTATCACAATGATGGGTCAAAAGTGGACGAACTCAGTTGTTGGGGTAAAAAGTGTTATTTAAATGTAATTGAAGAAGAAAATAAACCCAATGTTTGGGTTTGACCACATTTGACCCAACCTTGGGCTACAACAACCCAGCGTTTTCAGAGAATATATGAATTCTGTATTATTTGCATGTGGTGCCACGGTGGCGTAGTGAGTAGCACGTTCGCCTCACAGAAAGAAGGTCGCTGGTTCGAGCCTCGGCTGGGTCAGTTGGCATTTCTGTGTGGAGTTTGCATGTTCTCCCCGTGGTTGCGTGGGTTTCCTCCGGGTGCTCCGGTTTCCCCCACAGTCCAAAGATGTGGTATAGGAGAATTGGGTAGGCTAAATTGTCCGTAGTGTATGAGTGTGAGTGAGTGTGTATGGATGTTTCCCAGAGATGGGTTGCAGATGGAAGGGCATCCGCTGCGTAAAACAAATGCTGGATAAGTTGGCGGTTCATTCCGCTGTGGCGACCCCGGATTAATAAAGGGATTAAGCCGAAAATAAAATGAATGAATTATTTACATGTTGTAAAGTAAATGTGTTTGGTAGCAGATAGAAATATGCTTACTCATTCATCTATTCTCATTCATTCATTTTCCTTCAGCTTAGTCCTTTATTCATCTGTGGGCGCCACAGCGGAATGAACCACCAACTTATCCAGCAAATGTTTTACACAGCGGATACCCTTCCAGCTGCAACCCAGCACTGGGAAACACCCACACACTATCAATTTTTGACAGGCAATCATACCCTACGGCCAATTTTGTTTACCCAATTCAACTATAGCGCATGTGTTTTGACTGAGGGGGAAACCAGAGCACCTGGAAGAAACCCATTAAGGGGAGAACATTCAAACTACGCACAAAAACGCCAGCCGACCCACCTAGGACTCGAACCAGTGACCTTCTTGCTGTGAGGCTAGAGTGCTAACCACTGAGCCACCATGATGAACCACCCCTCTATTCTATTCTATTCTATTCTACTCTCATATAGTGTCAGTATTAAAATCAAATGCATTATCTGACAGCGGGTGTCAATGAATATGGGCTGTTAGATCCATTACTGGCTTGTGATTCAGAGGCATTTAGCTAAGTGCACTTGGAGGTTTTTAGTTTCACTCCAGCATATATCCACACTTGGGGAAACATTATATTTTTTCTCATAAGGCAATGAGGAACACTTGAAGTGGCTGCGCCTGACATGATGGCTTCTGATTGAAACCGTTTGTGGTTGTGGTTTTTGCTTTCTGGAGGAAGAAAAAGAAGGCTGATTTGGACAGTGTGGCGACAGAGATGGAGAATTGGGGAGATTTTCATAATCAAAACCAATTTGTTTGTTCATATGAGAGCGTTGACCAATAACAGCTGCCAGCATAGATTAAAGTAATTTTCAGTAGAAAAAAACTATTTGTTTCTCGAGTATCTTGTGCAGTGGGTAGCTCGATCGCCTCACAGCAAGACGGTCCCTGGTTCGAGCCTCAGCTGGGTCAGTTGGCATTTCTGTGTGGAGTTTGCGTGTTCTCCCCGTGTTGGTGTGGGTTTCCTCCGGGTGCTCAGGTTTCCAAAGACATGTGGTATAGGTGAAGTGGGTGAGCTAAATTATCCGTAGTGTTTATATGTGTGTGAATGAGAATGTATGGATGTTTCCACAATCTAAAGACTTAATAAGTGCTATAAGTGAATTAAATAAGCTAAATTGGCCGTAGCCTACAGTATGTGTGTAAATGAGCATGTATGGATGTTCCCCAGTACTAAGTTGCAGCTGGAAGGGCATCCGCTTCATGCTGGATAAGTTGGTGGTTCATTCCGCTGTGGTGACCCCAGATTAATAAAGGGACTAATCCGAAAAGAAAATGAATGAATGAATATCGTAGTGCTCTGTCGTGTTTCAGCTTTAGCTAGTGTATTTTGTTTTATTTATTTATTTATTTATTTTTCATTTATATAACCTTCAAGGCGCCACGGTGGCCTAGTGGGTAGCACGTTCGCCTCACAGCAAGAAGGTCGCTGGTTCGATCCCTGGCTGGGCCAGTTGGCATTTCTGTGTGGAGTTTGCATGTTCTCCCCGTGGTTGTGTGGGTTTCCTCCGGGTGCTCCGGTTTCCCCCACAGTCCAAAGACATGCGGTACAGGTGAATTGGGTAAGCTAAATTGTTCGTAGTGTATGTGTGTGAATGAGAATGTATGGATGTGTTTCCCAGAGATGGGTTGTGGCTGGAAGGGCATCCGCTGCGTAAAACAAATGCTGGATAAGTTGGCGGTTCATTCCGCTGTGGCGACCCCGGATTAATAAAGGGACTAAGCCGAAAGGAAAATGAATGAACGAATGATAACCTTCAAATAACAAACAGGCATTTTCAGCTTCCATTGTTAAACATATATAACTTTATATCCAAGCAGCACATAATAAACAAAATAGTACAAAATAATAACATAAATTAGTGGTGGCTTAGTGAGTAGCACGTTCGCCTTACAGCAAGAAGTTCGCTGGTTCGAACCTCGGTTGGGTCAATTGGCATTTCTGTGTGGAGTTTGCATGTTCTCCCTAGGTCACGTGAGTTTCCTTCGGGTGCTCCGATTTCCCCCACTAGTCCAAAGACATGTGGTATAGGTGAATTGGGTAGGCTAAATTGTCCGTAGTGTATGAGTGTGAATGAGTGTGTATGGATGTTTCCCAGAGATGGGTTGCGGCTGGAAGGGTATCCGCTGCGTGAAACAAATGCTGGATAAGTTGGTGGTTCATTCTGCCAATTTTTGGAAAATAATATATTTTCCAAAAGAGAAAATATATGAAAGGAAATACTTTGAAAAATTCCTTGCCTTGTTAAACACCATTTGAGAAATATTTGAAAACAACAACAACAACAAAAAATGACAGGAAAGAGTGAATAATTGTGACTTCTGTACATTACAAAAATCACAGTGTACTAGGACGGAAGGGGTCGCAAATCACTAGCATTTGTAAGTAGGCATGGGCCGGTATAGGATTCTGACGGTATAATAATCTTGGATAAAAATATCATGGCTCACTGTATAATGGTATTGTGTTTACTGCTCTAAAATATATTCTTTTTAAATGTCTGGCTAAAAAACTAAAAAATGTTCTCCCTTTGAACACAATATATTTTATTTAATGAAACATTTAAAATATTTTGAAGCAGTAAACATGTCAGGCTGAATAATTCTTCATTTGTTTCAAAAACACAGATGTCTTTACAATTTACACCTAAAAAAAAAAAAAAAATGTAAATAAAAAGATCTTACACATACCTTAGGAACGGTATAGCATAAAATTTTGGCGGTATGAAAACCTTGAATTTTCCAAACCGCAACAAAAAACAGCCTAGTGTTTACTGCTCGAAAATAAATTCATTTTAAATGTCTGGCTAAAAAACAAAACCATATTCCCCTTTAAACACAATATATTTTATTTAATGAAACATTTTAAGTATTTTGGAGCAGTAAACATGTCAGGCTAAATAATTTAAGTAAATCATTGACTTTTGCTGTGTTCATTAGTTTTAATAACTTCGATTTCTTTACAATTTAAACCACCTATCTTTGTATATCTTTTCTGCAGAAAAAAAAACACATGAATAAAAAAAAAATCTTACACACACCTAAGGAACGGTACAGCAGAAAATTTTGGTGGTTTTAAAACCTTGACTTCCAAACCGCAGTATACCTTGTAAACGGTTATCGTCCTATGCCTATTTGTAAGAAAGGAAAAGTTTTGAACCCCAGCCCTAAGTAACGCATTTCAGATTTGCAAGAATGTGAACAGCGCCCTCTAGTGGATTTGTCAAAACGTGCAATAAAACCTAAGATTTTACGTTCTGCAAAAATGTAGACTTCTACACATATTTTTAATGACACTGCTAGTCATTTGCATTGGCGACCTCATTCCCAGTCAGACACAAACTACACAACTTGAAGACCAACATTGGATCTACAAACTTTCTTGAGTAGAACTTTACGAATAAAAGTGACATTTTCAATTGGATGCAGCGCCCTCTAGTGGATTAGTCATCTGAAACGTGCAATAAAACCTAATGTTTTACATTTTGCGTAAAAATGTTGGCTGATGCGTATATTTTTAACGAGCCTTGTTTGAGCATTTGCTGTGGCGACCTCATTCCCTGTCAGCTGTATTTGTCTTGCAGAGGAGTCAATATGTCACGAGAAGAGATTAGAGGCTTTGAGAGAGAGTCATGTTGCTGTTGTCGATGCTAATCATGTGATGAATATGATGTGTAATTTGGAGTAACCTCAGCCATCGCTTACATGTTGACTCGTGCCTCTGTTTGAAGTTTATTTTAGCTCTTGTTTGGATATCCAGGCCTGTCAATCAGCCACTCGAGCTCTAATTAAAATGACTGCTGAATCTGCTGGGAGTACAGATGCGGTCAACAACCTGTTAATCTCTCTGAGGACACAATGTACTACCTGCGGATAATAATCTGGCTTTATTACATCCTTGACATGCTGCTGAAGATACTCTCTCTTGGTTCGACTTTTGAAAATCTATTTAGTTAAATGTGCAAAGGTTTTATTAAAGACGAAAGATTTTATTTAGGATCATTTTAACAGTGATATCTCAGGACGTGCGATGTGGAGTCAGGATTGTAGTTGACCAGGTACATGAACAGAAGAACAGATGATAATTTTGGAGTCATTGCAGTTTAATATAAAGTAAAAAATGCCTATTTTAAAGCCACTGTAGACATTTTAAGCGAGTTTAAAGCATTTTTTAAAACAAAGAAACTATTACGTTTGTAGCTTTATCAAAGATTAATTAATTATTATTTACACAATGAAGAATATACAACCTTATTGCACATTATTTCTGTTAGAGGAGAGGCAAGGGCGTAAATCTCATTTAACACTAGGGGGGACAATAAATATAAAATTTCCCTTGAGCATTTTTTTGAGGGGGACACAAAGAATAGAGTCAAATTTTACTTAGAAAGATATGTCCCCACAGTTAAAAACTCTGGCTCTATCATTATTATTGCAGCAGAGACTGTGCCATTATGGTTATTTTCAAAGTTTTTCTCAGGTTCAGTGACAGCAGATTTTCCTTCAGATTATTTATGTTGTGAACGGTCCACAGACTGACTCCTGAAGAAGAAGAAATGCAGGAAAAGATGCTTTCTAAACTCATAATAACTCACTTGTTTACATAACACTTGTTAAATGGACAGATCATACTGTAAATATGTGAGCCTGTGATGATCATCTGCTGAATAGGCACAACTCTAAAAACATTAAAGAAACTGCTCATCCAAATAAACATTCTGTCATTATCCCTTCACACCCTTACCTGACACTGTACATCTGAATGACCCTGCTCTGCTGTCTCTCAATATTTTCCTTCTCCTTTGCCTGTGATTGACATTGGTATTTTATTATTAGTATTAGTATTTTATCATTGTGACATTAGTATGTTGCACTTTGCAACAAGCTAATGCTAACGTTAACTAGAGGTAATATTTCAATCGCTAACATAGCAGACATATGGAAAATACATCCGTAATCAGCATTTTTACCGCAAACAATTTATGAATGATTCTATATGAACAACATTAAAGAGAATCGCTTTATTTAAAGTGAATAAAGTACCCTTCTTACTGGTGATCATCTAGAACTGAGTTGGAGAGATGAGCTGGGAAAGCAGACAGTGGACCAAACCACTTTGAGGAAGGGGAGGGGGAACTCAACTGTTTCTAAACGCATTTTAAATGCGAAATTCATTTTTCTGTCTACATATACAATTATTTTAGGTATAGATACATATATTTTTTCACAATACAGAGTGCAATTTTTTAAAAAAAACTTTTTTTTGGGAGTGGGGACAACCCTCGGATGCGAGGGGACATGTCCCCCCTGTCCCTCCTGGGATTTGCGCCCCTGAGGAGAGGGGCACAACAGGGGCCATCCCGATTTAAAAGGGGGCCGGTGCCCCTGTGGCCTCACCCCTAGATCCGTCCCTGGTATAGATGAACTCAATCATTATTTGATGAAGTGGCAAACTTTATAATTCCTTGTGGCCAAATGGTTTAAATTCACTTGAAACCATAGCCACAGGTCTGGAAAACTATAGCATAAAAATCTTTCAAACTATTATATTAGGGTTAAACTTTTTAAGTTAAACTAAGAGTTTTTCTCATGTGCTGCTCTGAGCTGTAGTTCATGGTTAATTATGATCCCAACTTGACGTTGAACATCCTGCGATGAGACTATTGCGGATTCACACATTGTGATATCGATGATGAAACGATATATTGTGCAGCCCTATTGGGTACGATTATGGATATAAAATAATATATTTTATAAGTGCTAATAAACAGTTACTGTTCTAATAATGGGTTGGTAATAGAAAAATGGTGTGAATTAGGGCTGTTGAATTAATCGAAATCGGAAAAAAAAATCGCGATTTAAGCACATGCAATTTCTAAATCTCGTAAGGCTGCAATTTTATCTATTCATTTGTTTAGATTTTTGTTCACGTTCTTGTGTGCATGATTTTAATATGATAACCAATCAGAGCTGTCTCAGCACACCGGGCAATTAGAGCTAAGCTGAGCGGGAGAAAGATGTTAACCAATCAGAGCTCACTCTGAGCACGACGAAGTTGAGCGGGAGAACCGAATAGGTGGTTTTGATTTACGTTAGTTTTTATTTATTGTTCTGACTGGAATTGAGGTTAGTTCATCTTTATTTTGTTCATGTTGTCTGTTTTTAAGACAATTTATTACAGTTTTGTTTATCAAGCAGCTAGTACTACTGTGTACAGTATGTGTTTAACTAGAGCTGAGGTTAGTTCATCTTCATTTATTTTATGTTGTCTGTTTTAAAGACAATTTTACTACAGTTTTATTTATTAAACTTAATACTGTGTTATTTCATTGTGAAATGTTTTGTTATGCACTTCTTGTGCACTGAAGACATTCAGAATGTGTGCATGTAGCGCATTTGAAAAAGCAAAAACAGTTGACAAAATCACAAATAAAATCGCAATTGCAATATTCATTAAAAGAAAATAATCGCAATATGATTTTGCCCATATTGCATAGCCCTAGTGTGAATTGTTTAAACTGAAGTGTTACCCTAAAAACATTTAGGATACTGTCTTTGTCTATAAAGAGTCATTGTTTGCTGCTCATTTAAATTGTCCTGTCATCATTTCAGATATCAAAACACTGCAAAGATCAATAATTGTGAACTGAAAATCACAGTAGACTACTGTACATCATCTGTAGTAGACTGAAAGAGCTCTAAACTGTTTTTAGTCTCGGTATATCCCTGCCGTTTCTGAAAGCATACTGAAATGCAATCAATCGTTTATCAGAATGCTGAATCCCAAGTGATGCTGAGGGAGTTTATCAGTTCAAAAAATAAATAAATGTTATAAACGCAGTATATTATGCAAGAGTCCATGGCTGCAGATGTGAGTTTTACCATCAATAAACTGTTTAGTAAAGTGCATTCAATTTTGAGTGACCTAAGCTATCTCTTTTTTTTTTTCAGCTGATGTTTGCGAGGCTTTGTATTTCCATTTTATATTATTAACAATATGATGGTGCTATTGTGTTTGCATAAATTGCCCTCCAATTCTCTAGACTTTTGTTAGGATTTGTGGCAAACAGACAAACCCTGAAAGTAATTGCAGGATGTCTTTCTTGTTTGTCATGAATGTTATGCTGTTGTTTAATATAAATGCACAATAGATTTCTCTATTAAATAGTACGATGTTTTACATTTGATGGAAAAGAGAGAGTTATTTATTTGATTTATACATTAAAAAAATAGTATGTGCACTTAAAAAATATGATCAATGTGTTTTTATGTTAGTCATAATTTATTAAACTAAGTTAATCTTGTTTCTACTTAATGTTTCAAGTCGGTTTAATGCAATTTAAGTTAAAATGACTCTGGTTTCATTTGATTAAACTTTAAAAATGAAGGCAGCATAATTATATTACTATTAATTATGTTGTAAGGTAATTATGTAATCATTTACAGCATGTACCTGGCTTTTTAATTATATGCAACAGTGCTTAAGGTCACCTATTGGTGTCCACATCAAATTATATTTAATGCAAGCAAAGGTTTAGTGCAAGCAAGTTTGTTCAATGCAATTTAAGTTAAAATGACTCAAGTTTCATTTGATTCAACTTAAAAAAAAGGAAGGCACCATAATTATGTTACTATTAATTATTTTGTAAGGTAACTATGTAATCATGTACAGTATGTACTTGGCTTTTTTAATTTAATGCAACAGTACGTAAGGACACCTATTGGTGTCCACATCAAATTATATTTAATGCAAGCAAAGAACCTTCTGTAATGTTTCTACACTCCAACAATTTTGCAGAAATAATTTTTTCAAACAATTTATACGGGCTGAATTTAGACAAATCAAGTTTAGTAATGTTCAGCTTGATTTGTTTGTTTAAATTCAGGCCAAATAAATTGTTTACAGCCAGTTTCCTTTAAAAAAAAATAATAAAAATTGTAAATCCAAGGAAAACTCGAAATTACAAGTCAGAATTGCAAGACATAAACTCACAATTCTGAGAAATAAAATTGCATTTGCATGATATAAAGTCAAAATTCTGACAATAAAAAAAAAAGTTTCTTTTTATATGTAGTGGCAAGAATAGGCTTCTATAAACTAAAATATATTATATATTTTATATATATATATAACACTAATAAATGGCAGCGGCGATCACAGCTGATCCATGATAGACGCGGAGGAGAAAACTCTGCAGACACGCACTCGTGTCTGTATCCAAAAGTATCGCTGTAAACGCCGAGAGGAGAGGAAAAGTCACACCAGCAGGTCAGATGGGCCAGAGAGAGAGAAAAGGAGTACTTTCATTTTCTCAATCGCAGTGAAATAGGGGCTTCTGCTGTAAGTGTCAGTGAAGGACTGTCCAGTAAACACACACGCTGTGAAATTGTGCAGTTTCTGAGTTTTTAAATATTTTGAGCATTGTAAATACTAGCTCTCGCCATAGTAAGCTACGGACACATAGCACAAATGAGATAAATGACGTCAGTACATAATAACCGGTTATAATCTATTACTGAACCGATACCTAATTGTCTGCATCGCGGTGCACAGAAGAAACAATTAATTTTGACACCCCTAATGAACGAGCACCAGTTTGCCTGTGAATGCATTTGTCTGCGATTTCTCAAAATTAGAGTTAAAATCATGCAGTCTGAACTGGTGCATTGCTATTGGTAAAGTTCAACAGATTTATCGAGGTAGAAACAAACGAAAGCTTCAATCTATTGGTCTTACACATTGGCATTCTCAGTCTTTTTCCTGATGGTAACAGGTGATGTTCACCGAAAAGAGGATGTTTGGAATCAGCACTAATATTTATTGCTCGTCTCATGACCGCCTGTTCATATACAGTCTGTGAGGGTTCGTATTCAGGGTTCAACGCTAAGGATTTTTTTCTAGTGGTCCGATCGGGCCAGTGGTGTAGATTTTTACTTGCCCTGTCAAAAGTGTCACTGGCCCCACCAAAAAAAAGAAGTTAATAGCCATTTTAAATAATGTGTCAAAACTAATATCTGTGAATCTGGAATTTACATATTATTAAAATGTTAAAAAATGTGTAATAAGCAAAATAAAAAGAGCAGTATGAAAAACGTGCAGGTGTTATATTGCAGTTCTAAAATATTCAACAAAAGGTGGCTGACTTGCCAAACTGATAGCAAACTATAAAACATCACTTGATTTTTATTTTTTAATTAATTAATTAATTTTTTTATTTTTTTATTTTTTTGTCGTGTTGTAAATGTCTGCTTCCAAGACATTAGAAACAGACCTTTTCTTTTCGCCTCATAATTTGATGCTGTTGCCTCTCCTCTGTACTGATAATCAGGTTATGGAAAAAATCACGTGCTCACAACATCCAATCAGATAAGAGAAATCGAGAAAGCAATATGGTGTTTACGACATCACAGAGAAGGTAGCATTTAACAGCTTAAAAGCACAAACTTTCTTGATTCTAAGACTGTATTTGCACGCAATTGACAAATAACAAATAAAAAACTTTAGTGACAAAACAGCACTGGCCAGATTGGGCCAGTAATGATCCTGTCTACTGTCCCGAGTGTCTCTCACGCTGGCCCCGGGCCATCGGGCAGTCCTTATTGTTGAGCCCTGCGTATTGTTTTATTCCTATGATTTTCATGGCTGTTTTTTGAATATGAACCAATTTATTTTTCAATTGAACAGACAGATTTCCAAACCAGACTGTGATTCCATAGTGAATAAGACTTTCGGTAAAAAACAAGCAAGATATTTCTACCTATGGCTGGGTATCGAGTTATATCAAGATACTTTTTAAGCACCGACCGAAACGTCTCGATACTATCGAGTATCAAAAAAATCATTTTCGTTCGGTACCAAATTTCGATACCCAAGGGTATAATCTTGTCAACGTCAGTGAGCTAGAAAACCTGCGGCATCATTAAGGTGCCCGGATCAAATGCTGGTGATGAGCCTGAATCAGCCTGCTGCGAGGCTGTCTTGAAAATCAATAGTTAGTTGACAGCAGTTACGCCCACTCGCCCAGAGCTTGTCAAATGTGAGGCTGTAATGTGTACACTACACTTTTAAAGCATAGCATAAATTTAACGCAAACAATGTTTAAGCGATCAAAAGTATGGCTACATTATGCAAAGATTGGCGGCAACAGCGTGCGATGCAATATCTGTAAAAAAGTTATCGCGACCAAGACTGGCAACACGTCAAATATGATAATGTGGTCGTTTAAGCGGAGAAAATTAAAAGAAAAGACATCAAACGCGGGATGAAAACTTTATGAACCGATCGCTTTATTTTCCTCCTCGACACATGCTTAAAGGGTAAACACACTCTTAAAGGGTGTGACACCCCGTCACTTTCAGCTCAAACTCTTAAAGGTGAAAAACAACAAGAACAACTCGTGAATTCTGTCACATGTATGAATGTTTGCGCCACAATAAAACACCTCGCAGTTCACGGATTTAATTTACGTGCAGAAAGTTGCTCTGTGTTTGACTGCAAGAAGATCACGCCAGCGCAGTCATCATCATCATCCTCTCAGTATTTTCCTGACTCCAACAATGTGCCCAGCACAAGCGTCCTCCGTGACTGATGAGGATAACTGCGTGATGGCTGGGGCTCCGAAATGTAAACAGACATACAAGATCCGTTAACTTTTAGCACTTCTTGCTTGTGTACCGTTAAAGTTAAGTTTGTGCATGGTAGATTTATGTATCAGACTTTATTTGATTCTGTGATGTGTACATTTCTACGTGTGTGCAACGCGTTTTGCCCCTAGGGGTTTGCCGTAGCTGGGTTTTATGAGCATGCGCACAGGAACTGCAGGTACTGAAGTGTGAGAGAAAATTGTTCAGAATAAATGAGAGTTTGGAAGAGTTCAGTCGCCTCCGTTTGTTGTTTTGTATGATTCAGTGTTTAAGCGGACCCTGTACAAACGCTCGGTTGCATTTATTAATCCTTTTTGGACCTAACATCGCTGTGTAACATTATGTACTGTTTTGATGGCTTTAAATACCTAGCTAAGTTAACACTAAAATGCTTTTAGGTTAACAGTAAATGATGAAGTTTACATTAAACTTATCTTATTTAAATGTCCACCCTAATGTTGTTCCAAACCGATAAGATCTTTGTTTACCTTCAAAACACAAATAAAGATCATTTGGATTTAATCCAAGAGCTTTCTGGTCCTCCCATAGATTTACTGGATATGCATTTTTCAAATTAAAAATTCAAATTCAAATTTTTCATTTCTTAAATAAAAGTATCGAAAAAAGTATCGTTTGGAACCGGTATCAAATTCAGGGTATCGGTATTGGTATCGGTACTGAAAATTTTGGAACGATACCCAGCCCTATTTCTACCCACCCCATACAATCTCCCTATACAATCTCTCTTGTATTATTCGTCAGATTATTCTTTTTTTTATATACCACATTTCTTGGTCCTGTGTAAAAGAACTGAGTGTAGCATTCTGCAAAATAGATTTAAACTGAAATGCATTTGCTTGAACCAAAAGAAAAGATAATTAATTCAATTTAGTGTGTGATTGATGTTACAAAGTGCTTCTGGCCATTTTAACTGATAAATATACTGTTGCATTTCCCAATCCCTACCACCTTTCTCCCAGGAATGGACCCTAGTAGGGACTGCAAGTGAAGACAAATGGTGAAAATGAATTTTTAAAGAGTCCCGCAAAAAATAGACTAGGAGAGGGACGTGAGTGAAGACTCGGGGAGAGAAAGAAAGATTGCCAGTGGAATAATTCATTTGATATTGTTCATTAAAGGCTGGATGAGCAGATTGCAGGATAAAGTACGATGTGTTTTTGTCTGTGAGAGCAAGATAAATCGACGAGGCAGAATACATGTTTATTTTTTGTATTAATAACATTATAATGCTTTACTCGTTGTTGGTGATCGTTGTTTTCCAGCCAGGATTCTGAATTGGATCCTTTTGGTCTTTCCGTCATGAAGTCTGATTTGTGAAGGAAATGATGTCTCCTCTTAGTGACCTCAGGACAGATTACGAGATGATAATGACATTAGGAAATTATATCTGATAACGATTCTTGGTATTACAGAGGAAATGTCCCAGGACCTGCGTCTGGATCTGTTGTACCAGGTTTCTCTGCCTGATTTAACGTGATCTTTTGTTTGTTTGGTTCCTGGATTCACATGTGGTCAACAAAGTGATGAGCTAGTTTCTGAAAGCTCAAAATCTTGAGGTTTTTCCAAAGAACATCTATTAGATTTTTTTGTTACTGTGGTTAGGTCTTTATAGTGCTTTCTCTGAAATAATAAGAGATCTTCTCCATTAAGACCTACTGTATGTACTCTGCCATGATTAATGGATTTGGTGAATTGCATGTCATGAAGGGTTGGGTCGATAGACAATGCCATAGTCCAGGGTTGCTCAACCCTGTTCCTGGAGAGCCACCCTCCTGCAGATTTCAGTTGCAACCCATAGCAAACACACCTGCCTGTAATCATCAAATGCTGTTCAGGTCCTAATTAATTGGTTCAGGTGTGTTTGATCAGGGTTGCAACTGAAATCTGCAGGAGGGTGGCTCTCCAGGAACAGGGTTGAGCACCCCTGCCATAGTCCATCGCCGATGGACATCATGATGGACATCATGATGCTAAACTGGCATCAACATCTTCCACCCCATTACAGCAGCAACCACCTACTCGTGAAAAATACACACTTTTACACGTTTACACTAATACAGATTAGTTTTATAGTGACATTCTAGATCGAAAACAATCCACATCCACACTGGCGTTTCATCTAGCTATTTTGAACAGCTCTCTGTCCACACTATACTGCTGAAAACGCACATCACGAGACCACACAGACACACACTGTCGTGCGGTCTAGCATAAGCGCATGTCTGAGCTCCAGGCAGTCAGTGGGTGCTTTGAGCACAAAACCCCAGAGAGCAGTGCACTTCAGACAGTTTATCAAGGATGTATCACTGGATCACGTCTCACTATAGTTGTTAAACGTGATTATTAATTAATCTTGTCTTTATCTAACGACTCTACTGTCTTTTGAATCTATCAGGTAATGCATCAGATCGTCAGTTCACTAATTCAATCTTTCACTTTCACTCTTGTGTTTAGTCATTGTAGCGAAAACCTCAGATACGGTTGGTTGTGCACTGTTGGTTTTTTACCAACTATGTTTGTCGATGCCATTATAACGACACAGATCACTCTACCTATTTATGCCAGAGTCCCATTGAAAAAGTGATTGACAGGTGGTAATTTATGTGTAACTTTCCTGTCATTTATTTATGACTTGGTTCTGGGTAAAACAAAGACCATGCGGGTCAGGTAGTTGAAACGGTAGCAAGTAATAAGTTCGTTATGTAAGGGATAATCAACGGATTGCCATGCGTTAAAGGATTTTAATGCACGACGTGGAGGCAAAGGACCACACGACGCGCAGCGGATCAGCTGTGACAGACTGACAGGCAGAGAGCGCGCACATCTGCGTGCTGAGGGGATGAGTAAGGATCTGTTTGTTTATCTCTTAACATTAATACTGCGAAAGCTGAGCTATGATTTACATTTCATAATGAACATACAATATTAATATTATACTAATAAAAAGAACCATATCAATTAAATACGCTTAAGGAATATATATTATGAAGAGAAAGCAGCCAGGGCCCATTTTTAGAAATCGCTGCTGTTAAATATGGAGGGAAATTTAGGAAAAGAAACACATATCGGGTAAAGTAGGAGAACATTCTGCTTTATTTATTTAATTTTACCTGGAGTGTGTTTCGAGTCCCCAGTCACATGTTTCTTTTGTCTTTCTACCACTTCTCTGACGAGGGAGGATCTGTATAATAGCTTTTTTTCCCCTGAACATTACCTTTACATACCTGGCATACCTACTGTACAGTATAGCAGAATTTCCACGATTTATATTTCATAATAAACATACAAATCGTATAAAAGGTGCCATATCAAATAAATGCGTGTCAGAAATCTCTGCTGTTAAATATAGGTAAAATTTGCATAATGAAAAAACATCAGGACAGGTCGGAGAACATTCTGCTTTATCTTCTTTAAAACAAAAGCAATCAGCCAAACACGCAGGATCAGTGCGATATTACATTATTTACGCTCATAGATTAATTATGAAACTTACTTGCCATCGGTCAAAAACACCTCAGAACAAATTGTAGGTTAAAATGTCCAGAGACTGACCGTTAGATACAGCAGAGGTTAATTATGTATCCCGTTTTAACAACAGAGATGCAGGAGATTAGATCCAGCCGTGGGTCTTGATGGTCTGGCCGACATGAAGCTTCCCTCTGGGGGGGAGCCGTTTGCGGAGCTGCCGCCGACCGCCTGGAGCTTTCAACATTTTTAAAGACGCGCTTTTCATACACACAAACGGCCGATTTGACTTTAAAATAACTATATTCTCGCTTAAAAAACTCTCAAAACTTGAATTCGGAGCATAGTTTATGAATATTTTCCTAATTTTGCGGATTTCCCGTCCGCCATTAAAAGCCCTCGTTGGTTTCGTGCGCAGCACATGCGAGTTGCTACAGTAACTGCAAACGTTTGGGAGAAGCGCATTTATTTCGAACTGTGATCAAAACTGACTGGAACTACCTGTGCGTTTCAACGAAATATACCACACCCTCCAGCCAATCAGAATCAAGAATTTCACCAGACCATGGAATAAGAATTAATGAACTATTATTAAATAATGAATTCACCGCCACCTATGACGATGATGCGATCGTCCATCGCAATGTGTTACATTAGACATCGTATGATGCCAAATTGGTCGACATCACCCAAACCTGATGGCATGTAGTTTATTGGGGTGTTCACACCAGACGTGGCATGTGCGAATAAATTGTACTTTTCAGATAGACTTGTGAACATTTTGAATTTACTCGCTTGATTTGCGTGTCAAATTCTCTTTGTTCGCGTGTGAAATTCACTTCACAATAGACGTGAATTCACGTAATGGGCGGGGCTTCTGTCTGCCCGGTGACTCTATTTTCATTTCTTAATGGCTAACATGGTTTGTATCACGAGAGTAGCTGTGCTTTATGTGATTTAGGAAAAATGAAAAACAGCGTATATTCGTTCGGCTCCTTGTCTGATTCCACTAGATGCTTTCAGAGGTGCACCTAGCTCTATGAGTTCATCAACATCTCCAGAAACTACACTTGGGCCCAATCCCAATTCTATTTTTGTTCTCCTACCCCTTTCCCTTCCCCTTCCCCTTGGCCCTTACAACCGAGAGTTAAGGGGAAGGGCTTCAAAACTTACCCCTAAGAATTGGGACAGCTCTTCAACACCTGCACACGTCATCATATGTCATCGCGATCTCTTGCTTCATATGAGATCAGACGATCACGACTGCTGGAGTTATTCTAGTTGTGTTATTTTTTGGTGTTTATCTTCAGGAAATCACTGAAGGCGTATATTATGTTATCATAACGATCTAATGTGGCTATAAGATCGTAACTATACTGTGCATTTACATAGTGGCCATATTCATCTATGTAAACACACGAAAACAACATTAACATTATAGCAGACACTGTAAAAAGCTCATTCCCAGACACTAGACATTACTGACAGGGTATTCCAGTGTCATCGAGTGTCAGAATGTTGTGGGACTGATGTACATGAGTTATGATTATGGATTATAGATCGCAAAATTTAGCGTTTTTTTAATTATTTTTTTTAAATGTTTTTTTGCGTTTAAAAAAAAAAGCATGATGGTAAAAGACGAACGCGGTTATGAATATATTAAAACATGTGTTTGTTTGTCGTAAAAATTCATAATAATGACAAAAAAATACTCATTTGTGGATCTTCTTACTTCCGGGTTCAGCTATCCTGCAGCTGAGGCAGGTGCATTCTGGGTAACTTTCTTACCCCTTTTTCAGTGTGGTCCTGAAAAATCTTCGCTCGATACCCCTTGCCCTTAGCCCTACCCCTTCAAGCTAAAGAGAATTGGGACACCCCTACCCCTTGACGTGAACGCGCAAAACGAGGGGTAGGGGTAAGGAGAAGGCCTGAGGGGGAGAATTGGGATTGGGCCTTGGTTCATTTAAGCTTTCAGCTGTGCTTCTGACTGAGCCGATCCCAGATTGATGAGCTGTTGTCCTGTGTCGGCAGCAGGATTTCCCCTCGGGACTCCTACTACAGTCGCTACATCATGATGATGCCCATACTAGAGCAAGCTCCTGATTGAATAAATTAGCAATTTGCGCTGCTTCATTCGCATGAATCGCGTAATTCACGCTGCCGCATTCGCGCTAAGCTGCAGGATGTCTATTCGCGTCTTTGCATTGACTTAACATGTAACTCACTCAGGCTTGATGCTTCATCCGCATCTGGTGTGAACGCAGCATAAAGGTTTGCAGCCATAGGATGCACTGAAAAAGAATGTTAAATATGTTAAAAAACAAATTCTCCAGAAACAGTTTTACAGGTCTATATCCAATCCTGGGAATTGGCTCTTATATGAGATTGTAAGTTTTGACCATATTTGGAAGGTTGATGAATATTAATCAGCTCCACTTTGATGAGCAGTGCATGTCAGTTAGTTAAAGCTTAAACACACAGACATAAAAACACAGAGAGTGTGATATACACTGAAAAAATTATTCATTGGATAATTCATTGGATAAATAATTCATTCAATTATTCATTACAATTCTAAATTGAATTTGTTTAAATTCAGCCGATATAAATCATTTTCAACCACTTAACTTAAAGTAAATCCAATTAATCTTTTTTCAATGTACTCTGAAAAACACAAATGCAAAATAATCATACTTCAGCTGCCAAAAAATATTTTGACAAATTGAGAAGATGCCTAGTTAAATCTTTTCAACTGAAGGTTTGGAGAGGTTTGTTTCAGCTAAAAAAAAGAGTGAGTGAGAACTTTAAGCCATTAGTTTGCTCTAGGGTTGGGCGATGTTGACCAATTTGGCATCGTACGATGTCTAATGTGAAACATCGCGATGGACTATGGCATCGTCGTCATAGGCGGCGGTGAATTAATTATTAATGAATAATTAATTAATTCATAACAAATTAATTATTTGTAGCCTCCCATTTCAACTACCTGAGCTGCATGGTCTTTGTTTTACCCATAACCAAATCATAAATAAATAAATAAAAGTTACACACAAATGACCACCTGTCAATCACTTTTTCCGCGGGACTCTGGCATGAATAGGCGGAGTGATCTGAACTTGGTTGGTAAAAAAAAATAGGTGCACAACCAACAGGAACCAATCAACAGTATCTGAGGTTTACACTAAAATTACTAGTACAGGCGTGAAAGTGAAAGACTGAAGCAGTGTACTGACGCTGTGACACGTTACCTGATAGATTCTAAAGACCGAAGAGTCGTTAGAAAGAGACAAGATTGATTAAATATCACGTTTAAGAACGCGACCCAGCGATACATCCTTGCAAGGGCGTAAATCTCATTTAACACTAGGGGGGGACAATAAATATAAAATTTCCCTTGAGTAATTTTTTGAGGGGGACACAAATAATACAGTCAAATTATACTCCTAAAGATACGTCCCCAGTTAAAAACTTTGGCTCTATCATTATTATTTCAGCATGGAGACTCAGGTTCAATGACAGCAGATGTGTACGGTCAGCAGACTGACTCCTGAAGCAGAAGAAATGCAGGAGAGATGTTTTCTAAACTCATAATAACTCACTTGTTTACATTACACTTGTTAAATGGACAGATCGTACTGTAAATAGGTGAGCCTGTGAGGTTCGTCTGCTGAACTGAACAGCCACAACACTAAAAACATTAAAGAAACTGCTCATCCAAATAAAACCTGTCATTATCCCTTCACCCCCTCACCTGACACTGTACATCTGACTGACCCTGCTCTGCCTCAATATTTTCCTTCTCTTTTGCCTGTGAATGATATTTTGACATTAGTATTTACATAAGCACCCATTCTTAAAGCCAAATTGCTTTAATATGTGAACTTTTTGTATTTATTGGCGTTTAAGTGCGCTGAATAATGATCTTATGTCCACTTTCCTTTTCTCTGTCATTTTATCTAGTCACTGCAAGGCAAGATTGAACACAATGGTCATTCACAGTGCTTAACATGAAGTACATAAAACTATAAAAATAATCACAACAATAAAAACAAGGAATTAAAAAAGGTTAAAGTTGTTGTTTTGAATTAATTGTCATGTACGATCAGAATGGAAATTGATACAGAAATACAGTGGGGTGAGTTCGGACATAGTACAGTGCTCATTTAGCAAAGCATAGCTACACAATATGCTACTTGTGGCCGTTTATGTTGTAAACATTATGCCAACTCGTTACAAATAAAACATTGCATGGCAAATTTGGCGCGATAGCTGCAGTGCACTTTGCAACAAGCTAACGCGGGTAATATTTCAATCGCTAATATAGCAGACACAAGGAAAATACATCGACAATCAGCATTTTTACCGCAAATAATTCATAATTGAGTCTGTATCAACAACCTTAAAGAGAATCGCTTTATTTAAAGTGAATAAAGTACCCTCCTCACTGGCGAGCATCTAGAACTGAGCCGAGGCGTCAGGCCACACACACCTGACTTGTGTGTGTGCGCTGCACAGTCGGAGATGAACCAGGAAAGGCAGTGGACCAAACCACTGTGAGAAAGAGGAGGGGGAACTCAATAGTTTCTAAACGCATTTTAAATGCAAAATGCGTTTTTCTTTTCTACATATACAATTATTTTAGGTATACACATATATGTTTCGCAATACAGTCCAATTTTTTTTTACTTTTTGTTTTTGGGAGGGGGGGACAACCCTCGGATGGAAGGAGACATGTCCCCCCTGTCCCCCCCGGGATTTACGCCCCTGCATCCTTGATAAGCTGTCCAACGTGCACTGCTCTCTGGAGCTCAGAGGAGCGCATGACGGTGTGTGTGTGTGGGGTCACGTGATGTACGGCTGGAAAGCTGTTCAGAAATGCCAGATGAAAGGCCAGTGTGAATGTGAATAATTTTTGTTCTAAAATGCAATTTTAAAACTAAGCTGTATTAATGTAAATGAGGCCTGAGTGTGTATTTTTCAAAAGCGGGTTTGCGATGGGGGCGGGGCGGAGAATCAGCAATGCTTCTCATCATCATGATGTCTATTGGCCATCAGCGATGGACGATGGCATCGTCTATCGACCCAACCCTAATTTGCTCCTGAAGTTGTATTGTGGATGAAATATAGGCTAAATTATAATTATACTCAAACAAAAGGAGCAAACCAAGATGTTTTTAAAGGTTTAACGTATATGAAAGCACAGCCAGGAATTATTATCAGCCTCTGCATAAACAGATGAGTTATGTGTAAAATAAGTTTGTTTTTATCCATTTACTCATCACAGAAATTACACACTCGAGCTGAATGACATGACACAGTGAATAAACGTGCATTAAACACTTATATTCGGCAGTTTATATGTGTTTATTACCTTATTACAAACATTAAAGTAACAAAATATATATATTTAAACAAGCCTTCTGCCTCTTCAGGGTGGCACTAAATACAATTTTAATCCGTATATCCTGCATTTTGTGTTCTAAAATGGTCTAACATGCATGGCTGTCTGCTTTCAAAGAATTTCCTTAAACCTCTTTTTTTCCAAAATAAGAGTCCCGCGTACATAGTATAATACAAGTTAAAAATAAAATGAAAATGATCAATGTTAATTGTTGTCTGGGTCATGCACATCAATGATCGCATATGGATCATCAGTCTGTGTTTGGTTCTAATTGGCTTGTTTTTCTCTGGGATTTTACACTCACTGGATTTACATGTAAATGAGGAAACTGTGTAATTAATTCTCACAGTATGTCATTTCTATGTACTGAACTCTTATTATTCAGCTTTGCCTCGGTATATAATAAAATTTTTATTCCATGGTAGCTTTAAGTTGAGTAACTAAATGCTATGTGTGTCAAAGTGACCTCATTTGTAAGTTGTAATTGGTTACAAGTCATTAACTTTCTAGTGGTAACCTTTGTGTATGCAATTAGCTGGACAATCATGACATTCAATATACTTTTTATGCATTTTTGGAGCACTTCTTGATACTGTATGCTTTTATTCTTGAATTTAAATGTGCTTAAATTATATTTAGGTTACAAAAATCTCTGTATGTCAAACGTGAAACCAGTAATGAGCTGTATGTCTTACCTATACATATTGATGGATGGTTTTTATTATGATGCCTCCAAAAAAATTTGATTAGTGCCCATGGAAAATTATTTGCTCTTACATGCTGGGATTTGTTTTTTGTTATTAATGGGATGTACATTTTTCCAGTCACCTTGATTAAATGTTTTGATTGCTTATTATTTGATTTGAACTTGCAGTTCAAGCATTAAAAGCTTGTTAAAGCACTTCTCCATTATACTGTACTTAAGATATTTTCATCATTTAATTCAGTAACTTAGACTCACAGGAAAATCCAGTAATATAAGTAGGTGTGTTTGAGGTGGTTATGAATTTGGTTTGGTGGTCTGAGGGTTTTGAGCCTCAGTTGGGTGCAGCATGTACTCAATATGGGTGAAGTTGCAAATTTGTTGCATGATCAGGATTGTGACCATGAACGTTTACACATATCTAATGTGCTCTCTCATTGCTCTAAATCAAATCTTCTGCAATGTCAAGTAACTGAAAAGTGTGGCCTGAGTCTTATGAATGATGCTCTGGCTGATTCCTCAGACCACTAGGTTTTTATCTGTTTATCAGATGAACTTTTGAAAAATAATTTAAGCCAAGCTTCAATTTGGCACCATCACTTTTTTTTTGTTATTTTAAGTAGAATGAGGCTGAAATAGTAGTTTAGACGAGGCCATTGTCCATTGGCCGATAGACATCCCGATGCTGAGCCGGCGTCATGATCCTTCACCCTGCCCTCGTCGCAGCAGCAAACCACTCGCGAAAAACACACTTAGGTTTACACTAATACGTCTTGGCATTTAAAAATGAAAACAATCCACATCAATGCTGGCGTTTCATCTAGCATTTCTGAACAGCCCTTTGTCCACACTATACCGCTGAAAACACATCACGTGACCACACACACACACACACACACACTCTGTCGTTCGCTCTAGCATATGCACTATAAAGTAGGAGGGGGAAGGGGGGGTTCTTCAAGACGAAGATGTTGAGATAAGAAACCTTTGGGGTATTTATAGAGAGTTAGGAATCATCTGATGGGATAATCGATCATGAGCTGAAGCTGTAACAGCTGAGAACAATCATAAGCATGTGATCCACTCTAAATTTATTTATAAATAAACTTCATATAGTTGAAACAGTAGACTACAAATGATTAATTTGTTATGAATGAATGAATTATTCATAAATACTTAATTCACAGCTGCCTATGACTGCGATTCCATTGTGACATTAGACATCATACGATGCAAAGTTTCGTTATTCATCGCCCAACCCTATTTTCATTATTGCTTGAAGTGTATTAAACCGAATAACAATGGAAATATTGTAAAGTCAGATACAGTGGGTGACAGTTCAGCATGACCATTATGACCATTACTGCTGCATGTTATGCCGCTGCAGCACTAAGGAATTTTAAAATGTTTTTAGGTGCAACAGCAGTTTGCGACTACACCAACAGGAAGCACAAAAGGACGTGATGCGAATGAACAGAAAAATCCAGTAGCTGTATCCTGCTACTAGAAGATGAAATAACAAAACATAGCTTTATAGTTACTTCATAAATCATTAAAACTTGTTTACAAGCTTTATTATCATTGTAACCTTGATGAGTGCTATGAGGATATATTTTAACTAAATTAAACTAAATAAAATTTTAACTAAATTCAGTAATAAAGGCTAGACTGTGCTCTCACGTTTTTCTTTTAAACTTTGGTGCATTAATCTTGTTATACTGTTGCCAACTATTTTCAATGAAAAGGTGTTAAACTCTGCCCTAAAAGTCGTTAGATTACGTCATACATCTATTTGCATTTTACTGGAGTCATCATATTCTACCGTTTCCGTTTGTTTAACAGCCTATGGTTAATAAAGGGGTATTTATATTTGCACTAAGCTTTATGTGAGCCTGTCAATTTAACTAAATTGATTGCTGTTTGGATACAGTATATCAATATAGAGGTGTAGTTAATTTGCAGTAATCTCTCAGACGTAATAAATTCAGACAAGTTCCAAACTGTCAGTAAAATATCTGTGATTTGTGAACAAGAAAATAATTAGATGTTCAAATTAAATTGTTAAAATAAAGGAGAAGCAGATCGGTTTGACTGTACAATGGAAATACCATGACACTCCAGGTGCTAAATTATTTGCCGTCGATAAGCAGAGGAGTGATCTTCTCTCAGGCTGCAGGTGGGAGAGACTGCTGTAAGAATACTAATGCCGAGTTCAGACTGCATGATTTTCAAAGTAGTCGTGTCACAGATGTTTTCGCACGTGTCTGACTTGACTATCTGGGCTAGCGTTTTGTCGCTGCTTTGTTTACACTGCAATATGGATCAGAGACAGGGGGTTTCACACTGCATGACTTCAAATTAGAAAGAATCACCAACAACTTTGTCCAAACTACGTCTCACACCCAAAAACACATTGTATATCCTTTGTTATTAACTAAATAATGAGAAAGAAGCCTTTAATGGGGTAGAAATGTACATATTTGCTCACCTGGCTTTGAAGGGAATTAGCAATTTCTCGTCAACTTTTTTATTTTTTGACCGGGTTGGGTTGTGATATTGCTCACATGACAAGTCAAACAGACACCGGAGCTCATGCCAAATTTTCACAAATTTTCCCTCCATTTCTTGTGTCCGAATAAACTGAAAATGAGCTTTTAACTTCTCCCTCAACCTCCCGCTGGCCTGCAGGTACCCACACTAGTGAATGCTGCTCTCTCATTGGCTGTAGGATATCGGCGATGTCATTTTTAGTCAAAACACATTTCACACGGCATGATTTGAATCGCCGACAGCTCCAGATATTCAGCACGCCAAATATCTCCTGGGCATCGGCGACTCATCAGCGATTCTCTCAGATCGCGTCATTGATAGTTCATACTGTGTGGTTGTCACTCGCGTGCACGAGCACCGATTCGCCTGTGATTTCAGGTATTTGTCTGCGATTTCTCAAAACCTGTTGGCGAGTCAAAATCAGGGCTAAAATCACGCAGTCTGAACTCGGCATTACTGGGCCACCTGTCAGCGCTCTGAGGCGAGGGAGGGGCCGACAGCATCACCCACAGCTCCAGTAACTCCAGTTGTTAGATTTGTCGTTAGTCGCTTTTTTGAAAATTTGTCTGAAAAGTTGCTAAATAGCAACAAAGTCACTAAGTTGGCAACACTGTCTTATTAATATTATCGTTCAGAACGTCATGATTTGCACTCGTTAAATCATTACTTTATATAGCTTTAATTTACATTCTTAGGAGATACAAAACACAGATGTTTCAGCACTGCCTTCCTCAATTGCCTTCCTCAAAAGAGTCTCGATTGTAAGTCTCAATAAGTCACAAAACACAATTGTAAGTATGGTTGCGCGATACTGGAATTCGGCACCAATCAATACTGAAATTTTAAAAACGTCCATTTCCTGCTAACATTTCAGCGATGTTGAGCACATTCTTAATTTAGGTATGTTCGCATATGTTTGTTTGCTTGTGTGTATGTGTGCAATGTGCTTGTGTGCAATGCATTTTTCCCATAAGTTCTTGCTTATTAATATCAATATTATAGTTATTTAAAGGTGCAGTATGTAAGTTTGACACCCAGTGGTTGAACTAGGTATTGCACTCCTGGATCAAACCAAACGCAAGCGCAGGTTGCCAGATTGAGGCCTGGAGCGAGTGATTTAAACCGTGTTCTGAATAAAAGCAACGGCACCCGATAGAAGGAATATTCTCCATAATAATAGGAGTTTTTGTCCTGACCAACACCTCGAATTGATATATTAGAAACGGCTTCTATTTCTCACAGCTGAACAACAGTAAACTGACAATGATCACCTCAGGTGCACCTCATGTGCTTTATTCAGTGTTAAATGCTAATGCGAGTCTGAATGCCATTTTACATGACATTTATTACCATATACTGAAAGCAGCAGCAGATAGTTCACCTCAGATCTTGAAAATAAAATAAACACTTTGAAACTGAACTTTAGAACTAAACACATATGAGTGATTCAGCATCTACATTTAATAATGTTAAAGAGGGTTAATATGTAGTAAATAGATTATAAACCTTACCACTTCATGAGTAAGTGCATAGTCTGCGCTTCTGAATGGCTGAATTTAAATTTCTGTCGTGGTTCGTCTGGTGCAAACAGCCAAATTGCTCATCACTGCGTATCATGTCATGAAGCGTCTTGTTGGGACACACGGTTACAATGTAACCTGCTTACCTAATGTTTACGTTCGTAATTTTTATAATTAATAACCACCTCATGTGGACCTGTATCTGCGTCTCATTTCAGAATCTGCTACTGTCCACCAGAAGTCGCATTTCGGTCACGGACGCATAATTTGAGAGCCTTTCTGAATGAATGAATGAATGAAAGAATGAATGAAATAGTCGGTTTTCCAGCAAGGCAACCCGGGGTACTGTAATATAATTGGCTGAACTGGCATTGGGAACAAAGACAGCGTTCTGGCACGGAAAACACATTTTTAAAGCAGAATATCTGACTTCAGCATCGTTTTTCAGATAAACAAGAATGTTCACTTAGCATGTTTCTTAAATATCTGCAAACATATTATAGTATCTGTATGCTTTAGAAGAGTCAAAAACTTACACACATGTAAGAAATGAGTCTGCCTCGACCCAACTTCCACTCTAAATGGTGAATTGATGCTCATTTCCCAAAAGAACTGACTTATGAGAAGTCAACAGTGTCTCTTCATTGTTTGAGGTGACTACATCTCGACCAAGTGGTACCAATTGTAGAATGGGGATGGGTGTGGTAAACAGAGAACCATCTCATCAATGGTGTTGAAACTGCATTAACAGAGAGAGATAGAGGATACAGCTAGGTCAACAGCCAAGGAGCAACTTAATTTACATCTAAAAGGCAAGTCTAGAGGCAACAGCTAAAACAGTATAAAGGTTTGAGTTTTATAATATTTAGGGTTTATATTTAGGCCCCGTTTACACTAGTGCGTTTTAGTTTTAAAACGGCGTTTTAGCATGAAAACGATCCGCGTCCACACTAGCGTTTCACCCAGCGTCTCTCAACAGATCTCCCTCCACACTACTCAACCAGAAACGTATATCACGTGACCATTCGCGCACTCTGGGCATGCGTGTTCAAGTATAAACAGGAAGCATGTGTCTCGCTCTGCATTTGGTTATTGTTAGTCAACAAACGCTGGTTGAACGATGAACGCGATGGCAAAGAAAGCAAGAGAGGTCTTTTTGAGGACAGACGACGAGGTCGAGTTGTTACTTAAAGTAACAAATGAATATAAAACATCCATGGCTATCGAAAATACAGTGTTTACAGTGAAGACTGGTCTGCCATCTGCCGGTGGCGTTGTAGCCATGTGCGCTTGACGAATAAGGGAAGGATACGCAATGACCAAAAAAGCCCCAATCATGTAGCGAATCTCAGCAGCCATGCCTCCGTTTTCAAAGATATCCGTTTTCCCACGTCCACACTGAGACGCAGCAGCAGCGTTTTAGAATGAAAACGGCCTCTCCAGCGTTTCCAAAATAATATTTAGGGTTCATTCTGATTCCGGTGAACCCAAGGTACTGCAGTGTATTTTTAAACCGCTATGCTGAATAAACATCACCATTGAGATTTCCACGTTGTCCTCAGTTTTTCTTACACACAGCACATTTATATATACAGTAATTATTTATTATTAGTTACAATATTTAAACATTTAAGTAAGTTACTATTTATGCATTACAATTTTTTTTCCATTATATATGTGTTCCCTACAAAAGTGAGTCTCAGCTCTACTAGTTTTGAAGTGCTCAGCAGTGTGTGTTTGTGTGTGTGTGTGTGTGTGTGTGTGTGTTTGTGTGTGTGTGACTACAAGGCATTTAATTGTCTCACTCCGTTTTAATTAGAATCATTAGCCCCCCTGTATATTTTTCCCTAATTTCTGTTTAACAAAGAACATTTTTTAACACATTTCTAAACATAATAGATTTAATAACTCATTTCTAATCACGGATTCGTTTTATCTTTGCCATGATGACAGTAAATAATATTTTACTATTTATTTTTCACGATACTAGCATCCAGCTTGAAGTGCCATTAATAATAATTATGACCAGCTGTATATACACAACACTGATTCATCAAGCACTCAGATCAAGTACACTTCAGAGTACAGTAGGTGTGTCCATCACTTACAGTAGATGCTCTTTGTTTTTTTCTTGTTTTTTTTTTTCCTCACTGTGGTTCCAGATGGGTTTGGTGTAACACTAACCATACAGTTCCTCATCACATGTAATGAGTTTCTGTCCTTCTGACTGCCTCCTTCTCTCTTCCTCTGGCAGTTGTTTCTCATGCAGACGTGTAGCGGATCACTCTGAAGCTTCAGGATGAGAAAATGGCGCATATATTTACTCCGCCAGGACCTCAAAGTCTCCGTAAGTTCACCCGTGAGTCCCTTAAGGCTATCGAGAGCCGGATCGCCGAGGAGAATGCCAAGATGTCCAAAGACACGGAGGAGAGAAATAAAGACAATGAATGTAGCAGGAAACCCAACAGCGGGCTGGAGGCCGGGAAAACTCTGCCTTTTATATACGGAGAAGTTCCCAAAGGACTGGTGTCCACACCGCTGGAGGACCTGGACCAGTTCTACAGCAACCACACAGTGAGTTTATTTTATTTTATTTTATTTTATTTTATTTTATTTTATTTTATTTTATTTTATTTTATTTTATTTTATTTTATTT
>CAIGQQ010014385.1:1585894-1597488 GCA_903798035.1 Danio albolineatus
TTTTATTTTATTTTATTTTATTTTATTTTATTTTATTTTATTTTATTCTTTTTCCCTAACATATACATTTGGCCTACTCATTTTTTAATCATTGAGTACGTTTACATGGACACCAATAATTCGATTTTAATGTGATAAAGGCAACACTCTGATTAAGAGTCTATCACATACCAGTCAACATTGGGATGTGAAAAAAAGGGATATGCCAACCATAATAATAATAATAAAAAAAGAAATAAAAATAAATCCCCAAATTGCTAAATATGTTCTTCTGGAGCTGTTTCATTTTTAAATAAACAGTTAAATGGTCAGTAATATGTGTTTATTATTATTTTAAAAAAAGAAATGGTAAATGGTATACATTAGCAGAATGAACCACCAACTTATTCAACACATGTTTTACGCAGCCTAGTACTGGGAAACATTGAAACATACACTCACAACACTCATACACTACGGCCAATTTAGTTTATTCAATTCACTTACAACGACTGTCCTTGGATTGTGGGGGGAAACAGGAACAAACACGGGGAGAACATGCAAACTCAACACAGAAATGCCAACTGACCCAGCTGGGACTCGAACCAGCAACATTCTTGTTGTGAGGCGAAATAAAAAGACAATATGCTAAATTAAAAAATTTAGTCCCTAATAAAACACTTCATAAGTTACAACTGGTGCAAAACGCTGCTGCCCGTATTATCACAAAGCCCCTCTATCTGTCACATCACACCCATTCTGCAACAGCTTCACTGGCTCCCTATCTTTTTCAGGAATAATTATAAACTACTTCTCACTTTTAAAGCGCTCCTCCATACCTCACTAGTCTAGTCCATATCGCCACACCTTCTCCAACACTCAGGTTTTCTTCTTCCATTCACCTCACTGTTCACCCTGTTCACCTTGTCACCATGGGGAGCAGATCCTTCAGCCACTCTGCTCCTCAGCTTTGGAACTCACTTCCTCCTAATCTCCGTAATTTAGACTCTCTTTCACAATTTAAAACCAAACTCAAAACACATCTGTTTAAAGCAGCCTGCTCTCTTTAGCTCAACTGCATTTTTATCATTTGTATTGTATTCTTTTGACTTTTTATATTGTGTTTTTATTTGAACTGACTGTTCTTAATGTCTTGTACGGTGACCTTGAGTGTCAAGAAAGGCACCTTTAAATAAAATTTATTATTATTATTATTATTATTATTATTATTATTATTATTAAAAGATGACAGCTGCCAGGCTGTGACTTTTATCACAATACAGTGTAACAAACAACTGAAGTAAGTGTAGAAGTGCAGTCGCTTAGTGTTTTCTAGTGAGATTTCAGTCACCGTTTTAGCATGTCAATTCGGAGAGTTTTATTTATTTTTCCCTCTCTTCATGTTTCAGATATGTAACAGAGTTTGTGGATTTGGGTAGTGTGTCCGCCCTGCGAGCATTCAGAGTTCTTCGAGCCCTGAAAACTATATCAGTCGTCCCAGGTGACATTTCCTTTTTTTTTTCTAACCACTTAAGAGTCTTTTTCCAAGATGTTTACAGTTTTCTGGGTAACACTTCATCAATGCAAAGATGCAAATAGACATCCTGCAGCAGGATTTGTGTGAATGAAGCAGCGCAAATTGAGCATGTTGTGCACTTAAAGGTGCAGTAGGTGATTGTCTTCAGACACATGTTTTGTTGTGCTGGTTGAAAGTCTCTTCACATTCCAATAGTAATGATAAAAGTAAATGATCTAAATGTATTTATATGTGTTTTTATATTCTGGGTTGAGGCATAAAACAAAAAAAATATTGTCATACCGGCAATTCCCATAATTCTGATAAGTAGCACAAACTGTCAGTAAATGTAGATTTGCACCACTGCGCACCCGTTCACACAGATCCGCCGATTGCACGTTTATTCAGGTTGCGGTCACGTGGACACGAATGACGGCGGTAAAAACAAATGCTGAATCAAAACTTTGTAAAATCCCGAATCAATATTGGAGTTAGTTTTGCACGCTGGACGAAGGACGACACAATGGCTACATCCCGTAAAGGTACATATTTGTACCCAAAGAGTCCACAGTGGTACCTCAAAAGGTGCATATTAGTACCCAAATGTACCTAAAAAGTACCTTTGAGGTACCTTTATAGACCCTTCAGGTACAAATATGTACCTTTTGAAGAGGTACTGCCCCAGTGACAGCTCCTGTACCTTTATTTCTGAGAGTGTATGAATGCAGATGATAACAACAGTTAATCTAAATACTCAGGCCTACCTAATATAAAGCTTAAATTTACATTAGACGTGATCACCGTGAAACCGTTATTATTCTTCTGACTATAACCGTACAACCGACATCTATAATTGTTGCATCCATAATTGTTATGCAGTTGAAAACATAACATATGAATGTGTCTGAATGTAGAAGAAATAAGGGATAATCAACGGCTTGCCTTGCGTTAAAGGATTTTAATGCACGACGTGGAGGCAAAGGACCAAACGACGCGCAGCGGAGTGTGGTCGCCACCGCAAAGTGCATTAAAATCTTTGTTGATTATCCCACTTATTCCATGGTCATTTTTGCCAAGGTAGGCCTATGTTTAAAATAGTGTTGCTGTTTGCAGAGCAATATTTGTCAGAATTTTTTTTTTTTAATAGCTTTTTTCCCCATTTACATTACCTTTAATACTGAGAAAGCTGGCCTACCTACAGTTTAGCAGAATTTCCGCTATTTAAATTTCATAATAAACCTACAAATAGGTAACATATCAATTAAATACGCATTTTCAAGTCAAGTGTACTTGTCTTTGAAGCAGCCAAAGTCTATTTCAGAAATCTCTGCTGGTTAATATAGGTAAATTTTGCAAAATGAAAAAACATATCAGGACATGTAGGAGAACATTCTGCTTTATTTATCTTCTTTAAAACAAAAGCAATCAGCCAAACACGCAGGATCAGTGTAATATTACATTATTTACGCTCATAGATTAATTATGAAACTTATCTTTGTGATCTGCCAAAAAATACACCTGAGAATAAATAATAGGTTCAAATGTCCAAAGACTGACCGTTAGATACACCAAAGATTAATTATATATCATGTTTAAACAACAGAGATGCAAGAGATTAGATCCAGCCGCGGGTCTTGAGATTCTCTGGCCGACATAAAGCTTCCCTCGGGGGGAGCCGTTCGAGGAGCTGCCGCTGACCGCCTGGAGCTCCCAACATTTTTTAAAACGCGCTTTTCATACACACAAATGGCCGATTTGACTTTAAAATAACTATATTCTCGCTTGAAAAACTCTTGAAAACTTGAATTTGTGGCATAGTTGATGAGTATTTTCCTAATTTTGCGGATTTCCCGTCCGCCATTAACAGCCCTCATCGGTTTCATGCGCAGCACATGCGAGTTGCTATAGTAACTGTAAACGTTTGGGAGAAGCGCATTTATTTCCAACTGTGATCAAAACTGACTGGAACTACCTGTGCGTTTCAACAAAATATGCCACACCCTCCAGCCAATCAGAATTAAGAATTTCAACAGACCATGGAATAAGCTTACTTAAACAATGCACTGCTTTTGTTGCGCTTTGAAATATAACATTTGAATGTTTGTTAAAAAAAAGCCACATTGTACAATACAGTGATGTTATATAGTTTCAAAATACAACATATTAATATTTTAATGTAGAAAAAGCCAACATGGGTGTCTTAATGAGCAAACATATGCTGTTGTGTCATCACTCATATTGCAAGTCATACCTCTCCGGCCCTTTGTTTGGGATGCTTTTCATGAACTGGCCCCCATGACAAACTAATCGAATAGCCCTGCTCTAGGGACATCTGAGTCTTATTTTACAACTTGTGAAAAGGGGCATAGTAGGTCACCTTTAAATAATGAAATGAAAATAGTTCCTTCTGTCCTCCACAGGGCTGAAAACCATTGTTGGTGCTCTGATCCAGTCGGTGAAGAAGCTGTCAGATGTCATGATCCTGACCCTTTTTTGTCTGAGCGTTTTTGCACTGGTCGGACTCCAGCTCTTCATGGGAATTCTAAAACAGAAATGTGTGCATTCGTCAGCTCTTCCTGAAAATATGACCGAATGTGCCAACAACATCACGTGCATGGATTCTATTAAAAATTCAAGTGAGTTTTGATTTAATCTTTCTGAATCTGTTGTTCTGTTCCTCTGCTCACCTGGTGCAAATAAATAGTTCATCCAAATATTTCACATTCCTCATCATTTAGGCCCAATCCCAATTCTACCCCTCAGCACTTCCCCTGACCCCCACCCCACGTTTTGCACATGATGGGGTAGGGATGACCCAATTCTCTTTAGCTTGAAGATCTAGGGCTAAGTGGAAGGGCTAGGTAGCCCTTTAAAAGGAGATTTTCCCGGGAGAGAGCCCTGAGCTCAAGGGATCCTCGAGCCCAGGGCTCCCTCTTGTTCGTAGAGCGAAAGGGGAGCTTGAACTTAGGTAGCTCTCAAACTCCCCGGCTGCAGCAGCTGAGGGAAACACCTGAGGAGGAAGGGAGTTAGACCAGAACCTGAATTGTTTAATCTGTTATGAATTATGTATATCTTTGGATGGTGGGAGGAAACCGGAGGGCCCGGGGGAAACCCACGCGGACACGGGGAGAATATACAAACTCCGCACAGAAACACCCACCAGCCTGGCGAGGACAAGGCTGGCGGTGTTCTTGCTGTGGGGCGACAGTGCTAGCCATTGAGCCGCCGTGCCGCTCGATCTAAGAAAAGGAGGAGAAGGGGGAGGAAAGGAGGGTTTTCTTCCATACCAAGATGGCTTTGGACTGGAACTGTGGCTATTTGTAGTGTAAGGCTGTTTTTTTTAACTACAGCGGTTCTGAACTGTAGTTCTGCCGAATGACTAAAAAGTTATCAGTATGATGGTAAAAAACTGTACATTCTAGTCAAAACCATTCTTCTGCAATCTTATACCAAAAACGGAAATAAGGGCAGTATTAATAGCTTTAAATGTGGGAGAGCGTTGCTATTATGTGATCATATTGTATTGCAATATGGAGCCATTAAATGTTAATGTTAAATCAAAAGTAATTGACAAATACTTGAAAATTAGATGATTTAATGACAATAATTCTCTATAGTTACCACTGAATTAGTTACAAATAACTGTATGAAACAATAAAACATGAAATGATATAAACATATGATAATTGTACCCAGCTTAAATGTAGATTAAAGTTACCTGAGAGAGAGAGGGGGAGGGAGAGAGATAGAGAGAGCATTGAGAGAGAGCAAAAGCAGAAGAAGCCAGAAGGGCTGGAGAAGAAAAGAGATAGAGCTGAGTGTAACACCTCTTTTTGTACTTTCCTTGACCATGTGACCAGAGCCTAAATACTGAGACATTCAAACTGACCAATCAACACATGACTACAGCATCAAACCCCCACAGTCCACAAAGCAGTTCCTGATTTCATCAGGAATTTGTGTGAGCCTTCTTTGGGGAAAAACACATGTTCTGCCATATAAACAAATGCATATAATAATTTTCATCCTTACAATAGTAGATGGGGAATCATATGATTGGGAGATCCAGCTGTCATATGATTGGGAGACCAGCTGTAGTAAATCATAAGCACGTGATCCACTCGAAATTAGTTTGTAAACAAACTTCACTTAAATGTCACTTTAAGTTGAACAGTATGTAAAATATCAAGTAAAAAAATCTAAATATCCTTGACAAATATCTAGTCCAATATTATGTGCTGTCATCATGGCAAAGATAAAAGAAATCATTAATTAGGAATGAGTTATTAAAACTATTATGTTTAGAAATGTGTTGAAAAAATCTCTTCTTTAAAAAGAAATTGGGGAAAAATATACAGGGGGGGCTAATAATTCTGACTTCAACTGCATGTGTGCTTGTACTGTAAGTGATCTGTGCATCTGCCAGACATCATTCAGCATTATGCATGTTTGCATCAGCACCAGCTCTGAAAAACCCGTTTGAGAGAAAGAGGGAGAGGAATTCCACCTTTCTCATGAGGGCTGGAAATTTGATATCCATTGAAAAGTACTTTAGCGGGATGGGGAATGCTATCATGAAGAGTGAGCTCATCTGGCGGGCTGCTTACTGAGGACGATGCCTTTCACATAAACTATATTTGACTCTGATATTCTGTCTACAACATTGCTGACATTTGACTTGTTTGCACATGGTTTGGCCCTGTTCAGTTTATTTTATTATAATATTTTAAAGACAAAGGATGGAAGGGTGACATGGGGACAAAGGATATTAAAATTAGATTCAACTTTATTGTCATTACAAATGTACAAGTACAAGACAACGAAATGCAGTTAAGGTCTAACCAGAAGTGCAATAGCAGCAAGTGCAGATACGGGTATAAATTATAAAGGGCAGTTATAGAAAAACTATACAGTAGAAAAAACTATCGGTGAGAGGAGTCCTTAAGAATACTGCATGCTCGGCGCAGAATGTGTTTTTTCTAAATGTCCTCTATAGCTGGAGGTGGAGTCCCTGTGATGTGTTGGGCAGTTTTCACTACCCGCTGCAGTGTGATATTTACAAATGGATCTACAATGAACATTATATCCAGGTTGCCTTAGTTATGAACAAAGATTTACAGTAAATGATTATACATACAGGTTGCTATTAATAATCAGAAGTGTGCAGATAGATAAACATAATTACAAATGTACATATACAGTGGGTATGTACAGTTTAAATAAATGAATCAGTGCAATGTAGGTTGCTGTTAATAATCAGAAGTGTGCAGATAGATAAACAATTACAAATATATGTAAAGTGGGTATGTACGGTTCACATAAATGAATCAGTGTAATGTAGGTTTCTTATTAATAATCAGAAGTGTGCAGATAGATAAACATAATCACAAGTGTATATGTACAGTGGGTATGTACAGTTCAAATAAATGAATCAGCGCAATGAATATATGCAATTTTTAAATGTGCAAATGTTAAATAGTGCAGTGATTGTGAGGAGTATAAGTTATGAGGAGAGTCGGGGGTGTATGTGGGGGTCAAACGAGTCAGTGGGGGGCAGAGTTCAAAAGGGAGACAGCTCTGGGGAAAAAGCTGTTCCTCAGTCTGCTGGTATTTGTCCGAGGGAGTCTGAAGCGCCTGCCGGAGGGCAGGAGAAAAAAACGTCTGTGAGCAGGGTGAGAGGAGTCCTTAAGAATACTGCGTGCTCGGCGCAGACTGTGTTTTTTGTGAATGTCCTCTATAGCTGCAAGTGAAGTCCCTGTGATGTGTTGGGCAGTTTTTACCACCCGCTGCTGGGCCTTGCGCTCAGCAACAGAGCAGTTTCCATACCAGACTGTGACGCAGTTGGTCAGGATGCTCTCTATTGTGCAGCGGTAGAAGTTCACGGCTGTTGACAGCTGGTTCCTCTTAAGTTGCCTTAAGAAAAATAGGCGCTGGTGAGCCTTCTTGACCAGACTAGAGGTGTTGGTGGTCCAGGAGAGGTCCCTTGAGATGTGGGTCCCCAGGAATTTGAAGGATGAGACAGGCTCAACTGCCATCCCATTGATGTGGACGGGATCATGTGAGCCTGTTCGTCCCTTCCTGAAGTTCACAATGAGCTCCTTGGTCATGGTGGTGTTAAGGAGCAGATTATTGTCTGGTCATAGGATGAAAATTGGGTGGAAATCGATGAAGGGTGGAAATCGATGAAGGGTGGAAATTAATGAAGGGTGGAAATTGATGAAGAAAGAAATAGGTCACATTAAGTCTTTTTGTAATATGGTTGCAGTCAAAATCATCAGCCCTTCTGTGAGATTTCATTTTCAGATATTTGTAAGTAAAATTGTTTAGTAGTACAAGTACTGTTTAACAGACTGGGGTGGCATGGTGGCTTAGTAGTTAGCACTGTCTCCTCACAGCAAGAAGATCACAGGTTCGAGTCCCAGCTGGGCCAGTTAGCTTTTCTGTGTGGAGTTTGCATGTACTCCCCCAGTGTCTAAAGACATGCGCTATAGGAGAATTTAATACGCTACATTGGTGGTTCATTCCACTGTGGCGACCCACAACTCGCTGATGAATAAAGGGACTAAGCTAAAGCAAAAATGAATAAACGAATGGATATTTAATAATATTTTTATCTTTGAATATTTAATAATCTAACCCTGCGATGTGACTATTGCAGATACACACATTTCGATATCGAAGCTCAAGTGATATATTGTTCAGCCCTAGTCCATATAGCTAAATGCTGTATACTCAAAATGGCAATGTCACTGGCCCATGAACATTTCCTGCTTTCTGTCAAACTATTTCATAACTGTAACAAGAGGCAATTCAATCATATCTTAACATTAAAACAGCTCTCATAACATTATTTATCAATGCATGGACCTTTTTGGATTCTCGGAAGCAATGGAAGTTAAAAATGTAATACAGGACATACGTTAGGACCATTGGTATTGTTTACATCCCTTAAAATTGTCTATAAAAACGGAATCAACTCAATTCATAAAATATATTGTAAATGAATTGGTCACACTTTACAATAAGGTTCATTAGTTATATTATGAATGCATTTACAAACATGAACAAACAATGAACAATACATTTACTACAGTATTTGTTCATGTTAGGTAACATTAATGAAAATACAGTTGTTGATTGTTAGTTCATGTTAACTCACGGTGCATTTACTAATGTTAATAATCATGGACTTGGATGTTAATAATACATTAGTAAATGTTCAATTATGATTAATAAATGCTGATTTATTGATTAGTATGATTAGTTCATGTTAATAAATGCATTAACTAATGAACCTTACTGTAAAGTGTTACCAACAAATTAACATGCATTGCGTAACTTTCATCATTGATAATTCTCTCTCTTTTGTTTTATAGGTAACCATTATTTCCTACCAGGAAAAAAAGATGCACTGATCTGTGGCAATTCTAGTGATGCTGGGTAAGAACTACGTGCAAATGTAATTTGGATTTCAAATGGTTTAAGGATTAGTTCTCACAATAATACAAATACTGTTAATAATTACTCACCCTTATGTCATTTCAAACCTCTGAACCCTTCTGTGTGTGTTCATCTTTACAACACAAATTAAAGAGCCCGTATTATACATTAAAAAGGGTCATATTTTGGTTTTGGGGGTCTGCAACAGCAGGCTAATATGCATGCATGGTCAAAAAACACTTTCATTGTCTTATAATATGCATTTATTTTTACCTAATTATCCCAGAGACTCCTATATGAATCATTCAGCGATTTTTATTTTATTTTATTTTATTTATTTATTTATTTATTTATTTTTATTTATTTATTTATTTTTCATTTGTTCCAAAACCCCTCCTAAAGTGCGCTGATTGGACAGATGACCCTGTCTGTTGCAATTGGTCGACGAATCCTCTGTTGTAAGCGTGTAGATTTCAGAAGCACTCCTCAGAGGGAACACAGCACAAGGCTGGGCTATAATGCTGAGGCATTTCTGCAGAAATAAACCACTTCACAGTCTCATCTCTGGTTCATCTGCACACTTCCAATAATATCCAGCTGAGCACAGTGCTCTTCTCTGTGTTGCCAGATGTAGCTGACTGATTCCAGTCCAAACCCTATCCAAAAGGTTTTTACCTGCACAATCAAATTCAAAACCGCCCAATCTGGCAACCTTTGCTTGCTGCTGTTGTTTGTGGGCGGGGTTGGGGGTTTAGAATCTCCCGGGGCTGTGCGTGCACAAATGGGCGGGGCTTATGTTTCGTGTTCACGTCAAGCCGAAACGGCTAAAGACTCGTTAGCACGGCGACTCGTTTGAGGAACAATGAGTCGACTCTTCTATGGATGAATCAATCGTATTAAACACTTTGCACTTTCAGATTTAAGCCTTAGCTGGACATTTCACTTCACTTAGAGCTGTTACACACTGCATGCAAGCTCATTTTCAAAAACCCATAATAGGGGCTCTTTAAACTCTTTTATATGAAATCGCGGAGCTCTCTCCTCCTCCACAGAAATCAGCGGTCTCATGACTCTCTGTGGTCATTCAAAATCCCATGGCACTTCTCATAAAGTGTTGGGGTGTAATCCCGGTGTCCTGGCCAAATTCCCTCTCGGCCCTTAACCATCATGACCTCCTAATCATCCCCATCAACCGACTCTATCACTGTCCCTCCACTCCACCAATAGCTGGTGTGTGGTGAGCGCATTGGTGCTGTTGTCCTGTGGCTGCCGTCGCATCATCCAAGTGCATGCTGCACACTGGTGGTGGTATGCAGAGACCCCCTCATTATTGTGAAGCACTTTTGGTGTATGTAATAAATACGCTATACAAGTAAACAAACAAACACAGGACTCAGCGGTCTCAAGATGTTCAGAAAAGGAGCCAAAAACATTGTCAAACCCGCACTGAATATAAAACAATAGGGTATATGCACAGCTAGTGTTTTTCAGTTAATGATAAACTTCCGGTGAAAGCTTAATGTGACTATTTTCAGTTTCATACGGTCAGTGTGTGTTTATACATTGACAATCGGGGGTCATCTTTTTCCGGTTGTAGTTTGGTAATGCATGCTTCAGGGAATCAAATTATTGAATGTACTGTGTTTTAAAGACTTCTTATTTATTAATAAAATTTATACGTTTTTAGTCTTTTGAGGGATATAAGAGATTATATTAGAGGTTACTGTAGGTCAAACTATACAAATTATGTGTCTAATTTTTCCATTTTTTAAGAGGCATGCAGATATAAACATCTACTTCTGAAAAAACATGTTTTGTGAATACTTGAGACGTCTATCGGCGCTCTAGAACTGCCAGTTTCACGTTTAATAACATCTTTCCTACCGTTGATTGGCGTGGTTTGAATGCATCACTGTGGTGTGAACTGTTGTATATTTATATTATACATTTTTAATTATTAATATTTAAGAAAGCTGGTATTGAAGAAAGCGATTTCTTATTGTTAAAGGGCTGACACCCCCCCATACATCTTATTTTGATGTCCTTCAGGGGGATCAAGCGTTAATTAAGGGAATCAATCCCCACCAAACCCTGTAATTTGCACTCTGCATTAGGGTTGGTCGATGTCGACCAATTTGGCATCGTACAATGTCTAATGTGAAACATCACAATGGATGATGGCATCGTTGTATTAATAAATTAATTCATAACAAATTAATTATTTGTAGCCTATCATTTTTTAACTACCTGACATGCAAGGTTTTTGTTTTACCCATAACTAATTCATAAATAAATAATGAGTTGCACACGCCGATGGATTATGGTATGATAACCTTGGTTAAAAATATCACGGTTTCACCTTACTGTACGGAAGTCCTAAGAGGCCATGCATTAAAATATTTTTTCTTTCTTGTTATGTCGTGATCACAACTTAATTATCTTGTGATCTCGACATAACAAAAAGTTGTTTTCTTGTGATCATGACTTAATTTTCTTGTGATTTTTTTTCCTGCTATGGAAGTCAGTGGTTACAGGTTTTTGAGTTCTGCGTGCTATGGAGGGTCAGAGAGCTCTAATATCTCATATTATTATCTTAGTTTGTGTCGATGATGAACGAAGATCTCAGTTGTTTAAAATGACATAAAGGTACTTTAATTTT
>CAIGQQ010014385.1:1609015-1621231 GCA_903798035.1 Danio albolineatus
ATAATAATAATAATAATAATAATTATTATTATTATTATTATTATTATATAATTATTATTATTTAATAATACTAATTATTATTTTTAGTATTATTAGTAGTACTGTTTTTTAATTATTGTTATTAGTAGTAGTAGTAATTAGTAATTTTGATTGATAATATTGTGAGTAGTAGTAAGTAGTAATATTAATTATTATTGTTATTAGTAGTAGTAGTAGTAATTAATAATATTAATATTGTTAGTAGTAGTAGTAGTAGTAATAATTTAGTAAAACTAACTCATTCATTATTTTCTTTCGGCTTAGTCCCTTTATTAATCTGGGGTCGCCACGGCGAAACGAACTGCCAACTTATCCAGTTTTATGTTTTATGTTTTATGCAGAGAATGCCCTTCAAGCTGGAACCCATTACTGGGAAACATCCATTCACACTTATTCACACACATACACTACGGACAATTTAGCTTACCCAATTCACCTATAGCGCATGTCTTTGGACTGTGGGGGAAACCGGAGCACCCGGAGGAAACCCACGTGAACACGGAGAGAACATGCAAACTCCACACAGAAATGCCAACTGGCCCAGCCGAGACTCGAACCATTGACCTTCTTGCTGCGCCACTGTGACGCCCACTACTACTACAACTAATAATAATCATCATCATCATCATCATTTTTAATTATAATTGTTTGTTATGATTTTGAATATTTTTAATATTATTATTATTATTATTATTATTATTATTATTATTATTATTATTATTATCATCATTATTAATATTATATGTATAAAAATTATAATAAAAAAACTAGGAATTTGAGTATTTATAAAAAAAAATATTATACAACTATGTATTATTGTGTCACAGCTGAGGGTCTTCAAACTAGCGAAGTCGTGGCCGACGCTGAACATGCTCATCAAGATCATCGGGAACTCTCTGGGTGCTCTCAGCAACCTGACGCTGGTTCTGGCCATCATCGTCTTTATCTTTGCTGTGGTGGGCATGCAGCTGTTCGGGAAGAGCTACGGCGAGTGTGTGTGCAAGATCTCATCCGACTGCATGCTGCCTCGCTGGCACATGAACGACTTCTTCCACTCGTTCCTGATTGTCTTCAGGGTCCTCTGCGGAGAGTGGATCGAGAACATGTGGGACTGCATGGAGGTGGCGGGACAGCCTTTGTGCTTAACTGTGTTCATGATGGTCATGGTGATCGGAAATCTGGTGGTACGTGCCATTTATTTCAATTTATATACAGTTGAAGACAAAATTATTCACCCTCCTGTGATTTTTTATTTTTTTTTTTTCAAATACTTTCCAAGTGATGTTTAACAGAGTAAGAAATGTTTCACAGTATTTCCTATATTTTTTTCTCCTGGAGTCTGATTTGCTTTATTTCAGCTAGAATAAAAGCATTTTTTTTATAATAAAAACAACATTTTAAAGGTGTCATGTAAGTTTGACTCCCAGTGGTTGAACTAGGTATTGCACTCCTGGTTCAAAACACACACAAGCACAGGTTGCCAGATTGACAACATCAACAGCAGCGTGCCTGACTATTGAGCATAAAGGTTGATTTATGGCTGATTTAAGTTGTGTTCTAAATAAAAGCAACGGCACGCGATAGAAGGAATATTTCCCATTTTAAAAGGAGATTTTGTCCTATCCAACACCTGAAATTTATATTTTAGAAATTAGCTTTTATTTCTTGCGGCTGAACAACAGAAAACTGACAATGATCACCTCAGGTACACCTCATGCGCTTTATTCAGTGTGAAAGAGCCCCTATTTTGCATTATAAAAGGTCATATTTTGGTTTTGGCGGTCTCCGACAACAGGCTAATATGCATACAATGTCAAAAAACACTTTCATTAGCTACGTTACCATTCAAAAATGCGAATAAACTTAACGCGCAAAACTGGATAATCGCATAAAAGACGTGTGAATAAAGCTGCGTTTCCATCCAACGAGTCAAAGCGGACAAAATCATCACTTCCTGATTAACTGGCGCCAAATATCAACAGTAAAATGTAATTTGCTGCAGTAGGAGAAGCAAAATGTACCAAAACCTCTGACCATACCAAAAATAAATAATTATTTCTTAACCACAGATTTTAAATGTGTCAAACAAGCAAAATATAGATGTACACATGCACTTTTTAATGCAACAACTTTTCTTTAAAAAAATTGACATTTAAAAATATTTATTGCCATGTATCTAAAATATGCACAGTAATCTGTCCTGGCTAACGGTCCCAGATCACAGTACACATAAATGGTAGTTAATCTCATATTTATAGCAATGTTATTGTAAAAAATATATATAATTAAACTATGATAGCAAAAGAAAGCTTGTAAAAAGCATACCGTGAGTGATAATGAAATAATGATCAGGCACACACGGTTAATGTTTGGCCTGTTAACAATCTGTTCAAAGAATAATTAAAACGAAAGCAGTGACCGCTGCTGCTTACATTTATTCCATGGTCTGTTGAAGTTCTTGATTCTGATTGGCTGGAGGGTGTGGTATATTTCGTTGAAACGCACAGGTAGTTCCAGTCAGTTTTGATCACAGTTGGAAGTAAATGCGCTTCTCCCAAACATTTACAGTTACTATAGAAACTGGCATGTGCTGCGCATGAAACCAATGAGGGCTGTTAATGGTGGACGAGAAATCCGCAAAATTAGGAAAATACTCATAAACTATGCCACAAAATCAAGTTTTAAGAGTTTTTCAAGCGAAAATGTAGTTATTTTAAAGTCAAATCGGCAGTTTGTGTGTAAGAAAAGCACGTTTTAAAAAATGTTGGAAGCTCCAGGTGGTCAGCAGCAGCTCCGCGAATGGCTCCTCCCGAGGGAAGCTTTATGTCGGCCAGAGAATCTCCGATTCTACGCCGCTGGATCTAATCTCTTGCATCGCTGTTGTTAAAACGGGATATATAATTAATCTTTGGTGTATCTAACGGTCAGTCTTTGGACATTTGAACCTATAATTTTTTTCTCAGGTGTATTTTTTTGGCAGATCACAAAGATAAGTTTCATAATTAGTCTATGAGCGTAAATAATGTAATATTACACTGATCCTGCGTGTTTGGCTGATTGCTTTTGCTTTAAAGAAGATAAATAAAGCAGAATGTTCTCCTACATGTCCTGATATGTTTTTTTCATTATGCAACATGTACCTATATTTAACAGCAGAGATTTCTGAAATAGACTTTTTTGCTTCAAAGACTCTAGTCTGGAGTACACTTGACTTGAAAATGCGTATTTAATTGATATGGTATGGTATACTGGTTTATAAGATTTGTATGTTTATTATGAAATATATATTGCGGAAATTCTGCTATACTGTACAGTAGGTATGCCAGCTTTCGCAGTATTAAAGGTAATGTTAAGGGAAAAAAGCTATTATACAGATCCTCCCTCGTCAGAGAAGTGGTAGAAAGACAAAAGAAACATGTGACTGGGAATGTCTTGTTTGTCCACGTGTGATCGGACTGATGAAATCGCATCTTAATAATATTAGCAGGTATAAACAGCACGCACAGCTGATTCAACGGAGGGACTAGAAAATCTAACATGTAAAAAAACTGACCAAAAAAAAAAAAAATTGCTCTGCAAACAGCAAAACTATTTAAAGCTTAGCCCTACCTTGGCAAATGACCATGGAACAAGCAGGGATAATCAACGGCTTGCCGTGCTTTATAGGATTTTAATGCACTACGTGAATGCACGTCCGCTGTGCGTCGTGTGGTCCTTTGCCTCCACGTCGTGCATTAAAATCCTTTAACGCACAGCAAGCCGTTGATTATCTCTTACTTATATCTTTTTCTTAAAAGCAGCAGGACGGTGGGTGCACGATCATCGCTTTTTGTCCAGTCTATTTCAAACAGATCCAATGGCACCAGTTGTGTTTCCTATAGGCAGGGTAGCTTCACGCAAGTAAACGGGAACGTGCACGCTTTTTAACAGTCGTGCGCATCTCATCACCTGTGCGCGTGAGTGATCTCTCATTCGGTATATATATATTCGGTATAACAGTTATTGTTGTCCGTCATGCTGCTTTTCGATTCTAAGATCATATTTGCATGAATACTGGGCCATCCTTATTGTCCAACCCTGCTTTTAAGAAAACTACCATTTAAACTATTTTCAACTGGCCTGAGTGGCTAGTGGTGGTGTTGGTCTTGGTGTTAATGTAAAGCCATGCTTACAATATTCTATATTTATCCTGAACATGTCTGATTATTTCCGCATGTGCTTTTCCTTCAGGTCCTGAATCTGTTCCTGGCTCTGCTGCTCAGCTCCTTCAGTGCAGACAACCTGGCGGTCGGCGAAGACGAGAGCGAAAACAACCTGCAGATCGCTGTGGGTCGAATCAAAAAAGGCTTCGCTTTCATCAAAACCTGCCTTCAGAGTTTCTTCAGGAGCGGCTGTTTGCGGAGGAAGAAGCACAAACAGAAATCTGTAGATGGGAACATGATCGTGAACTGCAAGGAAAGGAAAGATAGCACAAACCACACTACAATAGAGCTGGTTAAAAGCACTGGAGGAACCGATCTGGATAGCGACACTGAGAATTTCATCAGCAACCCGAGCTTGACCGTCAGCGTCCCGATCGCTGCAGAGGAGTCTGATTTTGAGTGTCTGAACACAGAGGATTTCAGCAGCCTTTCTTCAGACCTAGAGGAAGATAAAGAGGTACGTCTGAGTTATTTGATAACCTCTAGACGTTTACATTTAGTCATTTAGCAGATGCTTTTGTCCAAAGTGACTTGCAATTGAGAAGGCAATACACGCAGCAGATGCTACTTATACGAAAGAACTCTTTGTGCTTAGAGAATTTAGTACTAGAGTAAAGAGGAAGTAGTTTTTTTAAGAGAGAGAGAAGAGAGAGTGTTTCTAAAGGTGGTTTGTCAAACCCACTCACCTGTGTAAAACACTCCCCATAAATACCACAGCCATATCACCCTGCAACCCAAGGCTCACTGAAGCTAGGAATGAGCTTGGTCAGTTGCTGGATGGGCGACCACATGGGAAAACTAGGTTGCTGTTGGAAGTGGTGTTAGTGAGGCCAGCGGGGGGCGCTCAACCTGTGTCCTAATGCCCCAGTAAAAGTGAAGGGGACACTATACTGTCAGTGAGTGCCGTCTTTCGGATGAGACTCTAAACTGACTCTCTGTGATCATTAAAAATCCCATGGCACTTCTCGTAAAGAGTAGCGGTGTAACAGCAGTGTCCTGGCTAAATTCCCTCCATCGGCCCTTAGCGATCATGTCTTCCCAATCATCCCCATCCATTGACATGGCTCCCCAATAGCTGGTGTGTGGTGAGTGCACTGGCGCAGTTTTCCTGAGGCTGCCATTGCATCATCCAAGTGGATGCTGCACACTAGTGGTCATGTGGAGAGACCCCCCCCCTCCTTATATTTTGTTAAAGCTCTTTGGGTGTATGGCCATACACCATAAATGTGATATATAAATACACATTACATTAGATAAAGGCACAGTGTTTTGTTTTTTTTGTTATGGAAGGATTGTAAAAACGTGTCATAAAACTGGTCGTGTCTGTTAAAGTGTCAGAGAGAGAGTGTGTTTCTTCAGGTGGTTTGTCAAGCCCACTCACCTGTGTGAGGCACACTCAGAATTAATAGTTTTTAGGGTTCTTGGTTTTATTCACAGGGGTTAAGGTGATCTTTGAAAATAAGGGGTTTTAGTTGTCGTTTGAATGACACTAGTGATTCAGCAAGAATTGGAGTTGGCGTTTGGAGTTGAAGTGGACTAGTCTTGTTTGAGAGACGGGCTTTTACATTAAAACTGCTCAACAAATTCAAAATGAGGCAAAATTGCTACTTCACAATAGGGATGTGGACCTACGCTGGTCTCACAGTTCAGTTATCATAGGATTATCATATAATCGATTTGGTTTAATTCAATATCACTGTGCACTGATGAAGCTTTCCATACGCAGTTTTATATTTTAGTTCACAACACAAGAATTCTAGTATTAAAGTGTATAATGCTATTAATACAAGCTGTCAGATATACAGTAATTAGCCCCAGTGGCGTTGCTAGACATAAAGCTCTACTGTGGCACGGTCCCCCTCCAAAGAAAAAATAAATAAATAAATAAATAAAATAAAATAAATAAATATATTTTTAAATATATAAATATATATATATTTATATATAAATATATATATATATATAATTTTTATTATTATTATTATTATTTTTTATTATTAAATATATAACACAACTGGAGTGATGTTAAGATAATTTAAGAATGTTTTTGCATGAATGTTAATTTCATTAGAATTAAATTCTATTGACAGTTCTATAGAATACAAAAAATATGTTTAATATTTAATCTGTACCTGCACTATTGTTGTGCATTTTTAATATTATTATTCTTAGTATTTTATTGCTCTTGTTTCATTGTATGGTGTCCTTGAGTTGCCAGAAAGGCGCCTTTAAATAAAATGTATTATTATTATTATTATTATATAATTACCTGTTGTCTCAGACCTGACACATGGCCGAGCAAAACACTAGTGGTCCAAAATTTGGGGTCAGTAGGATGTTTTAAAATACAGGAAGCTTCTCCTGCCCACCAAGGCTGCATTTATTTAATCATAAATACAGTACAAATTGTTGTTATTGCACTAAAAGCTTATTTATTATGTTAGGATTTTATAGTGTTTGTATAGTGATGTTTTTTATGTTCTTGTTGGATCTGATGCAACGTAATTTCGTTCTGCATAACATTTTGTTGTGACGTTTTGAATGACAAAATAACTATAAAAATAACTGTTCAAAAGCAGGTCATAATTTAATTTAATCCTTTATTTCAGTGAAAAATGAATTTTTAGCTTCATTACTCCAGTCTTCAGAGTCACATGATCCTTCAGAAATCACTCTAATATTAATTATTATTATTATTATTATTATCATTATTATTTATTATTATTATTATTATTAATAATAATAATAATAATAATTATTATTATTATTATTATCACGGTGGCGCAGTAGGTAGTGCTGTCGCTTCACAGCAAGAAGGCCGCTGGTTCGAGCCTCGGCTTGGTCAGTTGGCATTTCTGTATGGAGTTTGCATGATCTCCCTGCATTTGTGTGGGTTTTCTCCAGGTGCTCCAGTTTCCCCCACAGTCCAAAGACAGGCGGTACAAGTGTATGGATGTTTCCCAGAGATTGGTTGCAGCTGCAAGGGCATCCGCTACGTAAAACAGATGCTGGATAAGTTGGCGGTTCATTCCGCTGTGGCGACCCCGGTTTAATAAAGGGACTAAGCTGAAAAGAAAATGAATGAATGAATTATTATTATTATTATTATCAATGGTATTTGTAATAAAAGCAATATTGACTGGGGTAATAATTTAATTTGAATCTTACATACAATAAGTAACAAATAAATATTTAATAAATAAGTATTTAACAATTTTTTTACATTTAATAAATACCGCCTTGATGAACAGAATAATTTTATTTAAATTGTTAAATAAAATTAATAATTTAAAATAGGTAGGTAGAATAATGTAGGTTTATTAAGTCTTACCTCTCTGACTTGTCATCCCTCCTTTTTGCTTCATACAAAAAAAAATCTGCCAGGAGGCATGCCTAGTCAAAACAAGATCATCATGTTATTTAAACTTCAGTTTTCTCGACGTGCAAAACTGCTGCCGACACCTCTGCATAATAAGCTGTAACGCCGGTTTCACAATGCATGAGCAGTGCGTGAGCAACGTGTATTTTTTTCATCATGCATGTTCACAACCGGGACTTACACCTAAAGAGCAGCGCGTCAAGCAGGAGCGGTGTGTGAGGTGTGCCCGTTAAAATGACCTTAAATGGTTTAAACAATAAAAAATTCTACTTTTACTCTAGCTGAAATAAAACAATTAAGACTTTCTCCAGAAGAAAAAAAATATAGGAAATACTGTGAAAAATTCCTTGCTCTGTTAAACATCAATTTAAAAATATTAACAAATAATATTATAAATATTATATGAATAGTTCTGACTTGAAATGCTTGACAGCTGTACTGTCCGCTGTAATAGACCCTACTCACACTTAAGTCTTTCTGATTTTGACTGCAAAGTTATAACACACACCTTCTGTAAAGCTGCTTTGGAACTCTAATCATTGTGAAAATGGCTGTACAGTTCAACAGGAACTGAATTGAATCAACCAGAACACACACTTCAATAACAGTCCGAATGATGTCTTGTCCTCCAGAGTCGAACCAATCCTGTTTTAGTGTAGCTAGCGTCTCCTAAAATGAAAGCTTTCCAATTTGGCTGAATTTGTCGCTGTCGTAATCGTGGTCGGGTTTCTCTCCGCTGGGGTTAATTGCAATAAGTGCATTGTGGATTACGTCAACATGTAGCCTTCCCCATTACGGAGGAGAGGTCAGGGAATATCAGTCTTCAGATCGCATTATCTGCCGTTTAAGTGCTGAGGATGAACGTTGGTCTCATGATAACATGCTCGTTTGCTTTCTGCTAGGAAACGAGGTGGTCTGTGGTTTTGCCTTTCTGTGTACTGAACATTTGTATGCCGTCTCTTTCGCAATACTATTACAATGGCTGCCTCTTTAGTTTTGTGAAGGGTTGTGCACTGTCAGGTCAAAAAAAACAACAACTTTGATTTATGCATGCAGATACAGATACAGAGCCGGTGATTGGTTATTTATTGCTGCGATTAATGTTCTTATATGTTTGAGAAACAAGTCTTCAAACTCTGACTGATGTAGTGGTTAGCTTTCATTTCATTTTTAATACAAAATGAATGTTGACTGATAGAGGTGTGAGCCTACACTTGTCTCACGGTTCGGTTACGATTATTGTACTGATAATAGTTCGATATCTCGGTGCATCACGGTTCTGCCCATACACAATTTTATACTTTACTTCACAGCACAACAATTCTTGTATTAAAATGTATAAATATATTTATATATTATTTGTAATACAATTCTGTCCTTTAACTTAATAATCAGATATATGAACTGTATCTTTAAAAGCTCAAGTACATGCTCAGAACAACACGAGCATTCATAGCAAATAAACAAATGTAAATATTTGTTTATATTCGCTCACTTTCTAAGCCTTTTCAAGTGAGTTCTTACACCTATGTGATTTGGTCAAGCGCTCAACAGAAAGGGCTGCGATTGGCTCTAACGCTCTAGCGCTGTTCACCAATGAGTGTTTATGAAATCAATAAGTGATTTTTTTTTCAATGGTGATCACGCCGCCCTCAACCCGAAAGTGAATTATTAAGAAAGTACTATTCTGCCGCCCTTGTCGGCCGCCTTGGTCACCTCTATGGACGCGCCGGCCCTGAACACACGTCGGACACAACAGGAAAAAAAAAAAACTGCCACTGCGTTAAATGCGTTAATTTTTTTAACGACTTAAATATTTCAAATTAATCGGCGTGCGTTAACGCGCTAATTTTGACAGCCCTAATATATATATAAATATATATATATATATATATGTGAGTGCAAAATTATATAAAATACATTTTAATTGCAAAATTGGCAGCACATTTCTAGGAATAACCGCCACAAAAATCTGTCATTTTTACTGTGAAAAATAACCAAAAAAATCTCGAAAATTTGTAATCTCAGAGTCTGATTGGTTATCTCCTGGTGCCTTCGTGATGTTTTTTAATATAGTGTAACAAACAACACAACTGCAAACAACTCTGAAATTGTACTTTGCTGTTGCTTGCTACTAGATTGAGTGTCATTAGCAATACTTTTAGTTGACTTTTCAGCAAGACACTCCTCATATAGCCGCCTGTGGTGCTTTTTCTGGTGCTGGTTGTTGTATTTCCTCGTGCTGTGGCAACAATTCTGTGAAAGCTCTTACAGATTACCTGTTTTTGTTCGGTGTCTGTGACATTTAAACCAAAATATTCCCATATTACTGACATGCTGTTTTTCTTTGATATGTATTCGTCTTTTAATGCTTCTAAAGAGGCAGGTGCCATCATCCCACTCGTCCATGCTTTCCTGTTTGTTTGTTTGTTTTTTTTTAATGTGGGCATTCCGCATAGTTGGCCGTGCAGATCTGATTGGGCCGAACAAAATATTGCTCACTCAATTGACTCACAGGCGACAGTCACGCATTTGCTCTGGGTGGGGGAATATATATATATATAATATATATACATTTCATATCGCAGCCTCTTGAAATTTTAGCTAATTGCAACATTTCAAATCACAATTGCATATCAATTTCGATTAATCGCACAGCCCTATAGTATGAAATCTATAATTATTTTAAAATAACTTAGGGCTCAACAATAAGGACTGTCCGATAGCCCGGGGCCAGCGTGAGAGATGCTTGGGACAGCAGACAGGATCGTTATGGTCCCGATCGGGCCAGTCCTGCCTTATCTCTAAAGTTTCCTTTGCCGGTGACTATTTGTCAATTGCGTGCAAAAACAGTCTTAGAATGGAAAAAACAGTTTGTGCCTTTAAAAGTCTCCATCTCTGTGATTTCGTCAACACCATACTGCTTTTTGGTTCCTCTTAGGAATTTGATTGGATGTGGAGCACGTTATTTTTTTCCCCATAACCTGATAACAACCAGTCCAGTGAGGAGACGGCAAAATGGGGGCAACGTCAAATTATGAGATTAAAACAAAACATCTGTGATTCAAGAGGATATGACAATTTTGTGGGCATAAGTGGGCATAACATGACAAAATAAAAATAAAGTCATGGTTTGCACAGTTTGGCGAGTCAGTCACATTTTGTTAAATAATTTAGAACTACAGTAAAATACTTGAATTTTTCTCTTTTTACATTTATTAACAGTTATAAAATATTTCAAGTCTAGATTTTTGTCACACTATTTAAAATAAGTGGCTAAGGATCAGCCATTCACTTGTTGTTGTTGGTTTTTCTTCTTTTTTTGGTGGGGCCAGTGAAAATTTTGGCAGGGCGAGTAAAAATCCCAACCACTGGCCCGATCAGGCCAGTAGAAAAAATCCTTAGCGTTGAACCCTGAATAATTACGCACACACCCCAAAAAAAAGATGCTGAGGTGGAGGACTTCTCTCCTGAATCCCCAGGTCTAAATGCAGACACAAAAATCTCTAAATGCAGGTCTAAATGCAGGCCACTGAAATCTCAGAGAGCTCTTCTCTTACACTGAACAGCGCATCATCGATGACGTAAGCGTGCTCAGGCCTGAATGCAAAGTGATTGCGGGCCGTCGGGGGAGACGGAAGGGGGGACAAGCATGCTTTGGCCTGGTTAAAGGGAACTGTACATAGTGTGAGTACGCCCTAAATGCTAAAAGATAAAAGACAAAGTCCACCCTTCTTCAATTGTCCTATAGCTCTCCTAACAAAAATGCCTTACAGTCTTACAGGCGACCAAAGTTGCCAGTAAGTTACTGTAAATTTTACAGTAAATGTTTTACATTGTTGAAGAATGTGTTTTTCTGTACACGAGGATTGTTGTTTATACAGTAGACGAGGTTGCGTTTCAGCATAATAATGTAGGCACTACATGGCAAGGCAGCTCTTTATATTTTGGAGCGGAGCCATAATCGCTGATTGATTGTCTCTTAGACATCAACAGATGATTCGCTTTTATTGCTTCTATTGATTTATCTGCCATTCTACTACTGCGACAAATCTCTTTACCTCCAGGCAAAATGGAGAGTGTTTTTCCTGGCTGTCTGTCTGTCTCACACTTTCACAATCTTTGCAGCATTTCTGTGATGCTTTCAAGGTTTTCAGTGAGACGAGACTTGTTATATTTTATTAAGCATCACAATTAACAATAATTAAAACCGCTTTTAGCATTCATGAAAAGCACATTAGTTCTTGATGGATTAGTTCTCGATCGATTATATTGGATTAATTAGGCAATGATTTAGTAATTTTTAACATGTGCTTGATGTAAACTTCTAACTTCTGAAAATCTAATGATGTATTCAATCATATATTGATAAATTGGAGTGATACATTCAAAAAGGATTTTTCTCAATTCAACTGGACTTAATATTTTAAGGCAATTAAATTATTTAATGGATTAAAACAGTTTTATTTATCACAATAAAGAGTCTACTAAATTACAAATATTCATATAAAGAATATTATTTATTATTATTTTTAGTATTGTTTCTATTATTTATTTGAAAACACACACACACACACACACACACACACACACACA
>CAIGQQ010014385.1:1663910-1695371 GCA_903798035.1 Danio albolineatus
TAATAATAATAATAATAATAATAATAATAATAATAATAATAATAATAATAATAATAACAGCATTAATAATAGCATTAATAATAATAATAATAATAATAATAATAATAATATAAATAATAGCATTAATATGAATTATTTATTAAGTAGTTTGTTTTTTGATTGGGAAATATATTATTATTATTTTTTATTATTATTATTATTATTATTATACTTGACTGTTATATTAAATGTATTCTTACACACACAAACTATAACCCCAAATTGTTGTGACAGTATGGAAACACAAATATATATATATATATAAAAAAGTGGTGATTTATTTTTATTTTCTTTCAATTTTTTTTTTTTTTTTGGTGTTTAACAAGACAGTACATCATAGTATACAATACAACATAGGAAAATTACAGATTACCAAATTATCTTATTTTTCTTATTTTCCCACCATCCACTCAAAATAATGTAAATAAAATGTATGAATTCTAAATAAACATATCCTCTGAAAGATAAAAAAGAAATAATAATAAATGAAAACTAAAAGAAAAATTAAAAGAAATGCTTAAAAAAGTAAAAAAATTAGCAAGTTTACAATAAAAGAGAAAAAAAAGAAAAAGAAGAAAAAAAGAAATTGAAACGTTCACATTAATGAGTCAATATTTCCTCCTTGCAATTAATGACTGTGTATTAGATATGATTTCAACTGAACAGGGTAAGCCTTTGATATAGTCTAAAACAGAGTTCCAGGTCTTGCAAAAAATATTTGAGAGATCCTGCAAATAAACATCTTAATTTCTCAAGTTGCGCCACGGTGACGTAGTGAGTAGCATGTTCGCCTCACAGCAAGAAGGTTGGTGGTTCGAGCCCCGGCTGGGTCAGTTGGCAGTTCTGTGTGGACAACCTTATTTTGATGTCCAGTAATGACGTCAAATGACGCTAATATTTGGTCGATTTTTAGGTTGTGTTGGAAAGTGACCAAAATCCAACACTGAGCCAACATCTTAAACCAACGCCATACTGATGTCAAATACTGGCATTTATTCATCAAATATGGCAACCAAAATCCAACGTCTGATAGATAGTGGTCAAGTTGAAACATCATCAACGACAAGTTGTAACATCATTAGACATTTACTGTATATTTGCTTGGGTTTAGGTTGGATGTTGGACATTGACATTGCCCTGAAGTTGAGTTCTGACGTCAACTTAATTTTCATTTTCGGACAAAATGCTGCGCCCCCATGATGTTAGGGTACAACATCAATCTGACGCCATGTTGACGTCTTGTGCCTGCTGGGTGTTTAGGGCCATTTTGGTCATCATAAAGTAAACATGTGTCATCTTCTCATCAGTGACAGGCATCTAAACAGTCTCTGGGTCAATACGTGTATGATTTTAAACACCTTCTTGGATACTTTTAATGCTTCCAAACAGTTTACTGCAATTATAAATCGCCCATGTCTTGAGGCAGTTCATCATGAGGCATTTTACCTTCTATGTGTGATTTGATTGGACAGGAATCACAGGACTGATTTTTCTAATCCCCATAGACAAGAATAAATAAAGTAGTGACTGCAGGTTAAAGGAAAGTAGTGGAGTAAAAGTACCGATACTGCACTAAACATGGACTCAAGGGAAAGTAAAAGTCCACATTTATAAAACTACTCAGTAAATTACAACTCATGAGAAAAACTACTCGATTACAGTAATCTGAGTATTTGTAATTACTTACTTTCAAAAATCCAACATCCAGTCAACATCTTAAACCAACATCATATTGATGTCAAATACTGGCATTTATTCATCAAATATGGCAACCAAAATCCAACGTCTGATAGATAGTGGTCAAGTTGAAACATCGTCAACGTCACATTGGAACATTAGTAGACATTTATATTTGGTTGGGTTTAGGTTGGATGTTGGACGTTGGACATTGCCCTGAAGTTGAGTTCTGACGAAAATCTGATTTTCATATTTGGACAAAATGCTGCGCCTCCATGATGTTAGGGTTCAACATCAATCTGACGCGATGTTGGGGTCTTATGCCTGCTGGGTGTTTAAGGCCATTTCGGTCATCATACAGTAAACGTGTCATCTTCTCATCAGTGACAGGCATCTAAACAGTCTCTGGGTCAATACGTGTATGATTTTAAACACCTTCTTGGATACTTTTAACGGAGTGGCTATTTGCACTAAGTGTAAATAGCCGCCCTTGTTGGCAGACACTATTTACACTAACCCCGCCCAAGGTAGGTTTAACCAAGGTCAAAGCTGTCGCGACGTGCCTCAATCGGGGTCAAATTCTGGTCAAATTACGGCGCGAATATTTGAATTTTGCGCGAGCGGAATCATGGGATCGATCAGACGTTTGATGCTGTGAAACGAATCGGAGCGGAGGAACGCTTTATCCTGCTAATTTCTTGGTAAGTTCTGTTTTTTACTTTATTGCATTTTTAAAGTTCTATTATATGTTTTTTTAACGGCCATGGATGTTACAAGTAGTTTTATGTGTTTAGTTGGTTATTTCCACATCGTGTAGAATGGTGTGTCTTGTTTTGTAACATTATGCCAGGACTATTCAATTAGTTTGTCATGGGGGCCGGTTCATGAAAAGCATCCCAAACGAAGGGCCGGAGAGGTGTGACTTGCAATATGAGTAAGGGTGCAACTATGTTGCATTTTTGCTCCTTAAGACGCCCATGTTGGCTTTTTCTACATTAAAATGTTAATATGTTGTATTTTGAAACTACATAATATCAGTGCATTGTACAATGTGTCTTTTTTTAACAAACAAAATGTTTTATTTCAAAGCACGACAAAAGCCGTGTATTGTTTAAGCAGGCTTCTTCTACATTCAAACACATTCATGTGTTTTGAACTGCATAACAATTATGGATGCAGCAATTATAGATTTTGGTTGTATGATTATAGTCTGAAGAATAATCCTGGTTTCACGGTAATTGCGTCTAATGAAAATTTAAGCTTTATTTTAGGTAGGCCTAATTATTTAGATTAACTGTTGTTATAATCTGCGTTCATACACTCTCAGAAATAAAGCTACAGGAGCTGTCACTGGGGCAGTAGTTTTTCAAAAGGTACATATTTGTATCTGAATGGTCTATAATGGTACCTCAAAGGTACTTTTTAGGCATATTTGTGTACGAATATGCACCTGTGAGGTTCCACTGTGGAATCTTTGGGTACCTTTTGAAAAGCTACTGCCCCAGTGACAGCTCCTGTACCTTTATTTCGGACAGTGTACATACATAATCATTTTAATAATAATTTGTCTAACATATCTTTTGTTTACATTGCACTCAAAGCCACGCACAACCTCACCGCAATGTTTTCTAATGCGTGCGCCCGGATAGCCGCGAGCGTATTGTTCCGCTTGCGCGCACACATTGGTGTATTCTACATTAGAACAAACATGCGCGCGGAAAGGGCAAGATAGTGGAACGGCGCGCCGCTGTAGTTAATCCAGTGTGCTTGCATTGGCATCGGCGTACAAGCTCGGAACGTTAAACTAGCGCACAGGTGGCATAACTGTGTTTAATTGCAGCAGTTTCGTTCTGTGCAACAGAAGCGCGCAATTGAGAAGCCTTTACGAATAATTAACCGCGACGAATTAAAGCGCAGTGAAATCGGCGAATCGTTGCATCCCTAACAAAGATATCAGTACATTGTATAAAAGGCCTTTTCGACAAAAATATCCAAATGTTTTCGGCTGCCAGCTCCACTCGCTTAATGCCAGGTGACTCACGCTCTGCGCAGCCTTAAACTGCAGCTCGTGCTGTATTGAACAGACGCACGTCACTTCATAACTATAGCGGCTGTTTTTCGACTGAACTAAATTTATTTCTGATGTCTTGTTCAAACTAATTGGGGGGCCAGAAAAAATGGTCTTGGGGGCCGGGTTCGGCCCGCGGGCCGCCAATTGAATAGCCCTGCATTATGCTAATAATAGGGATGATAAGAATCATGATTTGCATCAATGAATTGGCATATCGCTGTGATATACCATCGAAAAAGTTATTTATGTAACACAATGTATTCTACATGTATTACTTACGAACACACAATATTGTATGTAACGTAAAATTGATTTATCAAGTGCATTTTTCTAATCTCCACTGCTGCCATGCTTCCTATTCTAATTTTTGGGCATGTGATGATTTTCAAGCAAAATTACATTCATTTTATAATTTTGATCGATTACGTGCTGCATCCTTATTACTTTTTGCTTTGCTTTCCTGGTGGAAAAAAAGCATATGCTGGTGATGTTGATGCAGGTTTGCTCATTTTGAGACCAGCATCTAAACATGCTTTACCAGCAAAAGCAGTTTTTTTTTTAGTTTTTTTATTTATTTATATTTTTTTTTACACACACTTCAATCAATGTGCATAAATTTGGCTTGAGGTAGGAGTTTTAAGATTCACATATTTAGTAAGTGTCTCTAAATATCAGCATATCTTCACATATCTAAAGCAGGAACAGTATGAGAGATTTCATAAAACCAAGTTTAAAGTGATCATATTAGTGTCAGGTATAACTTGCATCTTTTTATATTTTGGATATTTAAGGAAAAAACTAAACTAAAATGATATTTTTCTCTACCAATAACTGGTGTTGATGTTTAATTGTTTTTCAGGAAGTGAAGAATATACTGTTAAGTATCAGTGTATTGTTAGTTCCAGTTTACCTTTGAATGAATGGAATACTTGGGAAAATTGATAACTGAAAATATTAGCATTGCATATTGTGATTTTAAGACTATTAAATTATTGGACGTGTCCAAATATTTCTTTTTTTATACCGAACTGATTTTGGAGTTTGAAAATTGTTTAAGTTATTTGTAATACGAGTAAACTATTATTCATCAATTAAAGCATATATTTTAAACCTTTTCACTTATTATTTCAGTTTATTTCCTCAATAATGGATTCATTTATTACTTTGATGCTGCTATTCATATAAATTTATATTACCTATTATTTGTAAATGTTCCAGTATGAGTAACACAAATGTTTATTAAATCTTTTCATGTTACCTGGTAAGAAAGTCATCTATAAATGCATTATTAATTTAATTATTATTTACTGATCCATTAATGCCTTTAGATAGTGTCATACCGCCACCTACTGGGTGATTTTAATTTAATATCTGTACCACTTTTTATTCAATATTAAGTTAACAATTTCATAATCTTATACTGAGTAAAACTGTACTGATTGTACTGTAATAACCATTGACCTTGTTTCTTTTTGTTTAGGTTATTCATGCTTATCTGCACATCCTGGCCTCAAAATCAGAGACTAAAGTGTTTGTCTTTCAGTGTTTTCTTGTGCAATTTTGGAGGAAAAGAGACAATATAACATGGATATATGATAAGGTATATATTTTTATAGTTTTTTTCTCTTTTCCATCTATAATCACTTTGAATATACAAATCTTTTTAAAATAACTTTATTTCACAGGTGTAATTTCAGGATTTCCAATGGGCTTTGCTACCAGTATGCAGGTTCAGTCACCGGTTCTAAGTTGCTTTCAACATTCCAGAGCACAAAGTCTTTCTACCTAATTCACCCAAAAGAACAGCAAAGCAACATGGATTCCTGTTACATTGGTGGTATGTATTATATGCTATACTGTGTTCAAGATTTTGTAGTGTATATTGGTTCGGCATCTGGGTTTTCAATCAGGCTTAAGACCGTTTGCAGCTCAGATCTTGCTTTATTTGTTGTCCGATGTAAACACGACATGCGACATGTATGCAGTACATTAGTTTTGTTTTTTAATTATTTATGCAAAATAAATGTACAGTTTGTATATTTTTTTGAGGTAAGTGTGTGTGTGTGTGTGAGTGATTCTTAATTATTGTCCTTTTACTGTAGTGCTGTACAGGCACTCTTTTTCTTTCTAACAGCAATTTCACAATGACATAAGCTTGTTTTTAAATAGAAATTAAATAGAAAGGGCTGGACATCGAGTTCAATTTATGTCATGCTACAAACTGCTGGGTCAAGTTGTGGTGTTTTCCTGCTAATGGTTAGTTGCCAAATAATTGATGATAGCATGCAGAATTAAACTTTTTATTATTTTTTTATTTTGTCATTGTTTTTTTAGGGCAACACAGTGGCAAAGTGGGTAGCACATTCGCGTCACAGCAAGAAGGTTGCTGGTTTGAGCCTCGGCTGGGTCAGTTGGCATTTCTGTGTGGAGTTTGCATGTTCTCCTCGTGTTGGCGTGGGTTCCCTCCAGGTGCTCCGGTTTCCCCCACAGTCCAAAGATATGCGCTATAGTTGAATTGGGTAAGCTAAATTGGCTGTAGTGTATGTGAGTGTGTGTGCAAGAGTGTGGCTGTGGCTGGAAGGGCATCCGCTGTGTAAAACGTGCTGGATAAGTTGGCGGTTCATTCCGCTGTGGCGACCTCTGATTAATAAAGGGACTAACCCCGAAAAGAGAATGAATGAATATTTTACTTTAAAATTAAATCCAAGGTGTGGAGCTGTTTTGGCTCATTTCAGATGAAATGGACAGTTCATCCAACAATGCAAATGTGCTGTTATTTACTCATCCTCAGGCCACAACCTGTAGGTTAACTTGTAATCCAGTGGGACAGTAAAACATACTTTTACCCATGGTTCTTGGTGATTCATATGATACAAATTGATGGTCAATATCTTTTGGAAAGTCAAAGCCAAATTACCTACACCTCGGATGGTCTGAGAGTGAGTAAAGTAATTAATTAACTAGGTAAACTGCGTTTTTAAAATTGTTTTCACATAAACATAAAACGTCACTTGCCACTATACTTTTCCACTATACTACTAGACATTTCTAGTGTTAGTCTAGTTGTAATGGTACTTTACACTGCATGTCTAGACATCTCTTTAGAAAATGTGATCACAGATAAAATACAGGTGTATCTCAATATATTAGAATGACATCGAAAAGATGATTACTTTCAGTAATTTAATTTAAAAAAGTGAAACTCATTTATTATAAAGATTCATTGCACACAGACTGATTTATTTCAAGTGTTTATTTCTTTTCATTTTGATCATAGTGGCTTACAGCTAATGAAAACTCAAATCAGTATCTCAGAAAATTTGAATATTACTTAAGACCAATAAAAAAGGATTTGTATCACAAATGTTGGACTACTGAAATGTATGAACAAGTACAGCAATCAGTTCTTGTTTTTATGATTTACTTCAGTAATGTGACATGACATGGAGGAAGTCGGTTTATGGCACTGCTGAGCTCTTATGAATCCCAGGTTGCTCTAAGAACCTTTAGCTCTTCTGTGGTGTTGGGTCTGGTGTCACATCTTTCTGTTCACTATCGATTATATGAGTCTTAGGTCAGGTGAGTTTGCTGGCCAATCAAATACAGGCATAGCATGGTCCTTAAACCAGGTATTAGTACTTTTCGCAGTGTTGACTGGTGTCCAAGTCCTGCTGGAAAATTCAAACCTTTATGTAGTTGGCACCTGTCCACACTGCAAAAAGTATGTGTTTTAAGGCCCATGGTGTCCCTGTATTTGATTGGCCAGCAATCTCCCCCGATCAAAAACTCATGAAAGAAACTGTTGTGCATCGTGAAGAGAAGGATATGAGACAGCAAATTAAACAACACAGAAGAGCTGAAGGCCACTATAAGCGAAACCTGGGCTTCATCAGCAGTGCCACCAACTGTCACATTGCTGGAGTAATTCATGCAAAATAGTCCTGAACAAGTATTGAGTGCTGTACATAATCATAATGCAAGATTTCTGTTAAATCCTTTTCTTTTAACGATCTTAAGTACTATTAGTTTTCTGAGATTTCATTAGCTGTAAGCCACAATCATCAAAATATAAAGAAGTAACCAAATACATCAGTCTATGTGTAATGAATCTATTTATGAGTTTCACTTCTTTAATTAAATAACTGAAATTACAACCTTTTTTGATGACATTGTCATTCATTGAGATGCATCTGTAAATTGATAAGAACTTTATTATATACTTTATATTATACAACTTGATATTATATTTTGACCATTTTCTTGTTAAAGTAATGTTCCACTTTTGCTGTTGTACAATCTTTTGTAGTAATAGTGTACAAACATTTTTCAGCTTATCACATCATTAGGCAAACCTTCATCTTGTCATCAAAGATCACTGTTGCTTGTGTTGTTGGAAATTCCTAGCTCTCCACTGAAACAGGAGCAGGAACATGTTACAATGTTGTTGGTAGTTTTAATGCAACATAATATGCAGAGACAACTAATTAACAAATAAATCCATTGTTTTTCTCAGAATGCAGAGCGCTTGTAGCAGAACAAAATAAATGAATTCACCAGAAAGACATAGATGTGTTAAATTACATTAAACACAAACTTACTGAAAGATTGCAAAGTGCATAAGTGAGTTTTTCATGTTAATGTTGTTTTAGCCTAATTTGTAGAGACGGCTACAAGTTAGTCATTCATATATTTATTATTGTTTTTGATTGTTTTTGGTTGTTTTCCAGAATGGAGAGGCCTTGCAGCAGACAATAATGCTTTTCATGATAAGAATGACAAAAAAATAAATAAATTGTGTTTATTTTAAAATGTGTCATGTTTGTTTCTATAATTTATAATGCTTCTATACATTTTAGAACAAATCATATAATCCTAACATTGTTATATCTATAGATGTCTTCAAGGATTGAAAATGATCCTACAGTAATTGATCCTGCACTTTTTTCACTGATTAGTATATTTTGTTTGTTCATAGATGTAGTGCAACATTTGGGTGTACCTTCTTTCAGCACTTAGTGCAAATATATCCCTTTTATTAATACAGTATAAATATTAAACATTTAACTTCTGCTAACATTTTGTTTAAAAGGCATATACTGCTAATACTTAGTGTAAATAGCATCTACCATCTATTAACACTTAAGTGTACTGTTAACAGCATTTACTGTTTATTAGTGTAAATACCATCTTTTAACTGTAATTGACAACCAATTATTAAAATTGTGTACACTAAGACTTACTAAATAAACTATGCTTAATTTTTTAGTGTAAATAGCATCATACTTTTAGTAACACAGCAATAGTGTCTACCTTCTATAAACACAAAGTGTAAATGGCATATATATTCTATAAGCACTGAGTGCAAATAGCATCTACCATACCTTTTGTTGCTATATTGTGTAAATAGCATCTGATGCTATTTGAACTCAGTGTAAATTGCATCTCTTGCTATTTGCATTTAGTGTAAATAGCACCTGTTTTTTGCATTTAGTGTAAATAGCATCTCTTGTAATTTGCTTTAGTGTAAATAGCATCTCTTGTTATTTGCTTTTAGTGTAAATAGCATCTCTTGCTATTTGCACTTAGTGCAAATAGCCGCTGCCTACTTTTAATGCTTCCAAACAGTTTACTGCAATTATAAATCGCCCATGTCTTGAGGCAGTTCATCATGAGGCATTTTATCTTATATGTGTGATTTGATTGGACAGGAGTCACAGGACTGATTTCTCTACTTCAGACAATGACCATAGACAAGAATAAATAAAGTAGTGACTGCAGGTTGAAGGAAAGTAGTGGAGTCAAAGTACAGATACTGCACTAAACATGTACTCAAGGGAAAGTAAAAGTCCACATTTATAAAACTACTCAGTAAATTACAATTCCTGAGAAAAACTACTCAATTACAGTAATCTGAGTATTTATAATTAGTTACTTTACACCTCTGGTTATATTACAAATGTAATCATATATCAATGAAATCTTAGTTTTTATTCATTTATTTTAATGTACCTTTTGTTTAATTTACATATTGAGTGTTATATTATTATTACTGTGTGACTATAATATATTATTAGTGCTGAGTATCAAGAAAAACATGTATGATTAATATTATTATTGGTATTTAATTTATTTATCTTTCAACCTACACTGATAATTACATTTAATTTCAATTCCCGCAAGGAAGAACCAATTTGGCCACAGAATATATCCAAATAGATCATCGAAACATTGTGTGTCTTTACGTGACTCAGAAGCTCCCAGCAGAACCTATTAATATTTGATTAATTATTAATCTGAGATGTGGGATGAGCTTTTATGTGAAGATGACTCAATCTCCAGCCTCGCACTCGAGAGATTGAAAAAAAAAAAAGACCTCACCATTTTCTGTTCAATAAAGCCTTCTGCTTTCCAGCGCTGCACCACACCCTGCTAGCGTGTCATTTGCGCTGTTTATTTCCGCTTTCTGCTAATGCTCATTTCAGATAATGCAGAATAATTTGGTTAGATTCACAGACTGCTCTCATTTGAGCCCATCAGTAGGACAATAACTTAATCATTTAAGAAAAAAACGCAATTAAGCAAGTGGCCGAAACCAAGACGCTTCCTGACGCGCAGCTGCTGTGTTTGCCGAGGCGTGATGATGATAATGATGATGTCATCTCCGCCTGGTGTAAACACAACAATGTTACACACAATTGATTTGTGTTGAGACAAAATAAAGGAATTAAGTTATCTTATGTTTTTTACAACATAAAATAGGGCGACACGGTGGCACAGTGGTTAGCACTTTCACCTCGCAGCAAGAAGGTCGCTGGTTCGAGTCCCAGCTGGGCCAGTTGCCATTTCTGTGTGGAGTTTGCATTATAAATGTTGCCGTGGGTTCCCTCAGGGTGCTCCGGTTTCCCCCACAGTCCAAACACATGTGCTATAGGTGCATTGAAGTAAGTTGGCCCTAGTGTCAGTGTTGCCAGATATAGCTGACTTTTTCCAGCCCAAAAGCTGTCCAAAACACCCCAAAACTGCCCAAAAAAGTAGATTAATGTTTTATTTACTTTATTTAAATTAAAATTTAACGTGTTACTTTAACTGTCATAATTTTTACCCATACAGCAACCAACACCAGCAGTCACAGAACCACAACATAACCGGATCACATCAAAATACTGCCCTGCTCTTACCCTGCACTTAATGCTGTGTAGATTACACTACCTATTCAAGTCATTCATTCATACATTTTCTTTTCGGCCTAGTCCCTTTATTAATCTGGGGTCGCCACAGCGGAATGAACAGCCAACTTATCCTGCATTTGATTTAGGCAGCGGATGCCTTTCCAGCTGCAACCCATCACTGGGAAAGATACATACATTCTCATTCACATTCATACACTACGGACATTTTAGCCTACCCAATTCACCTGTATCGCATGTCTTTGGACTTGTGGGGGGAAACCGGAGCACCCGGAGGAAACCCACACGAACAGAGTGAGAACATGCAAACTCCACACAGAAACACCATCTGACCCAGCCGAGGCTCGAACCAGTGACCTTCTTGCTGTGAGGCGGCAGCACTACCTACTGCGCCACCATGTCACCTACCTATTCGAGTATGTTTTAAAAATTATATATATATATATATACAAAATATGACAAATTTTTCATCAACGAAAACGTCAGTATGTTTTTAATTCTAGTTGTCGTCGTCATCATCACTTAGTTTTTATTTAGTTTTCGTATAATTTTCAACGGTAGAAACGGGTTTGTTTGGACAAAATTTTCGGCAACGAAAATATCACTATATTTTAATTATAGTTGTCTTCATCATCACTTATTTTTTTATTTAGTTTTGGTCTAGTTTTTATCAGTAGAAACGTGTTTGTCACGAAAATTATGACAAATTTTTAGTTAGAGAAAATGTTATATTTTTATTAGAGTTTTCGTCATCATAACTTATTTTATTTAGTTTTCGTCTAGTTTTCATCGGTAAAAATGTGTTCGTCACGAAAATTATGACACTTTTCATTAGTGAAAATATCATATTTTTATTATTGTTTTTGTCATCATAACTTATTTTATTTAGTTTTCATCTAGTTTTCATCGGTAGAAACGTGTTTGTCACGAAAATTATGACAAATTTTTGTCAACAAAAATGTCAGTATATTTTTAATATAGTTTTCTTCATCATCACTTAATTTTTATTTAGTTTTCGTCCAGATTTCATTGGTAGAAACATGTTCATCAAAAGTTATAACGAGAATTTTTCGTTAGTGAAAATGTCATATTTTTACTATAGTTTTCATCATCACTTATTTTTTTATTTTGTTTTCGTCTTGTTTTCATCGGTAGAAACGTGTTTGTCATGAAAATTGTGACAAATTTTTCATCAACAGAAATGTCAGTATATTTTTATTATAGTTTTCGTCATCATCACTTAATTTTTATTTAGTTTTCGTTTAGTTTTCATCTGTTGAAAAGTGTTCATCACAAATTATGACAAATTTTTTGTCAACGAAAATGTCATTATGTTTTTATTATAGTTGTCGTCATCATCACTTAACTTTTTATTTAGCTTTCGTCTAGTTTTCATCGGTAGAAATGTGTTCGTCACAAATTATGACACTTCGTTAGTGAAAATGTCATATTTTTATTATAGTGTTCGTCATCATATCTTATTTTATTTAGTTTTTGTCTAGTTTTTATCAGTAGAAACGTGTTCGTCACAAAAATTATGACAAATTTTTTGTTAGAGAAAATGTCATATTTTTATTATAGATTTCGTCATCACTTATTTTTTATTTAGTTTTCGTCTAGTTTTCATCGGTAAAAACATGTTCGTCACGAAAATTATGGCAAAAATTTTGTTAGTGAAAAAGTCATATTTTATTATAGTTTTCGTCATCACTTATTTTTTATTTAGTTTTAGTCTATTTTTCATCGGTAGAAATGTGTTTGTCACAAAAATTATGACAAATTTTTCAACAAAAATGTCAGTATATTTTTATTGTAGTTGTAGTCATCATCACTTATTTTTTATTTAGTTTTCGGCTAGTTTTCATCAGTAGAAACGTGTTCTTCACAAACATTATGACAAATTTTTCGTTAGTGAAAATGTTATATTTTTATTGTAGTTTTCGTCATCATAACTTATTATTTATATAGGTTCATCTAGTTTTCATCGGTAGAAACGTGTTCATCACGAAAATTATGACAAATTTTTCGTCAACGAGAATGTCTGTATATTTTTATTATAGTTTTCGTCATCATCACTTAAATTTTATTTAGTTTTCATCGGTAGAAACGTGTTCGTCATGAAAATTAAGATGAAAATTATTCGTCAACGAAAATGTCAGTATATTTTTAAATAGTTTTCGACATCATCACTTATTTTTTATTTAGTTTTCGTCCAGTTTTCATCGATAGAAACTTGTTCGTCACGAAAATTATGACGAAAATTTTGCGTCAATGAAATTAACACTGATGTAGTTTGCATTAAAATGGCGAAATACCTTTATTCACACACACATACAAAGTGATGAGGTTATAATATAAAAATGACACTAGTTTAAAACATCTACTTCCAAATACACCCAGTGTTGATTCCAAAAACCAAGAACTGCCTCAAATATATTGATTTACTAACAACAGGAAATGTGAATCTTGTTGATGGATGTACTGTACCATTTTGTGGTATTTGTAATGTTCAACAAAAGCAAACCGCAGCCTCAGAAAGCAGTTTGTCAGTCATTAAGGTTTCATTACTCACGTTCAATGATGCATTTAAATGCGTGCTGTCACTTATATTTTATTAAAAGGCCTGTGAGATTGTTATATTAGTGTTATTGACAGACTCTGTCCTGCGGATCCCACACTTCCAGTGCGGTGTGTTTAGTGGAGGTCAGAGGACTGATGGATGAGGAAAACCACAGTCCAGCAAGACTCCTGCTCAGACGGCTGGAGGTGTTCCTGGAGGAGCTGTTTTATATATATATATATCCAGTATATATGAGCACTCAGTGTGATATTGATCAGAGTGCTGGCTGATGGACTAATTCTCCAGATCAGCCTACGTGTTTAAGTGCTTTCACACCGAGCTCAAGTGCAGCATCTTCACCAGCAGCAGACCTTCTTGTTATGGGCCTATATGTGCACTTGTATTTTATGCATGTTCTGAAATTGACTGATATTCTGATTCAGCTTTATGTCTATATTCTCTCTTTCTCTGTCTATATATATGTGGTACACATTCAATGTACGTATATACAGAGGTTGGACAATTCTACCCTAATAATTGAACAGTATGGTGTTGGGCTAATACAGTGGGTTAATTTTGAGAGTGACAAATACAAGTCCTGCACAGTGGCCAGAGGAATTTTGAGTCATTCGTCTTGCAGAACATTGGACAGGTCACTACGTGATGCTGGTGGAAGAAAACGTTTCCTGATTCGTTCCTCCAAAAGACCCCAAAATGGCTTAATAATGTTCAACACAGGCTCATTCTAAAAACGTAGTCTCACGCCGCACATTATGCAAACAGAGGACAATGAACGCTGAGGGGTGGTGTGACGCTGTTCCTTTTCGCGTTTACCAGCTGACTGCTTGCCTCCGAGTGGATGGCTTTCCCACTGCAATCAGTTTGTCCCAATAGCTCTGCATGTTTGCCGGCAGACTTGAGGTGCAGAGAGGAGTTGACCACGTTGATAGGTTTTGAGTTTGGTGGAGAGCGGTTCCAGAAAGCAGGTAAGAAAGCAGAATCCAAAAAATAAAATAAACCAGTAAATACCTGGGTGAGGGCGCCACGGTGGCGTAGTGAGTAGCACGTTCGCCTCACAGCAAGAAGGTCGCTGGTTCGATCCCCGGCTGGGCCAGTTGGCATTTCTGTGTGGAGTTTGCATGTTCTCCCCGTGGTTGCGTGGGTTTCCTCCGGGTGCTCCGTTTTCCCCCACAGTCCAAAGATATGCGGTACAGGTGAATTGGGTAAGCTAAATTGTCTGTAGTGTATGTGTGTGAATGAGAATGTATGGATGTGTTTCCCAGAGATGGGTTGTGGCTGGAAGGGCATCCGCTGCGTAAAACAAATGCTGGATAAGTTGGCGGTTCATTCCGCTGTGGCGACCCCGGATTAATAAAGGGACTAAGCCGAAAAGAAAATGAATGAATGAATGAATAACTGGGTGAGAATGTGGTAAAATCTGAAAACGTGGTAAAAATGAGACGAGGGCTTTTCTTTTTTTCTGGATTGCTTTTTTTGAGAATTGTTGGTTGGGTTTAGGGAAATGTGTGGGTGGGTCAATCGATAAAATTATGGTTGGGTTTAGGGTGGGTCAGTCGATTGGTCGGTCATTTAGTCAGTCAAACAGTCAATCGACAGTGGCCTCTGGTGGGTTTACGCAAGAACAGCAATCAGTACTGGCGAGAGACATTTTAGATCTCAAAAAGCGTGCACAGCGGCCTCTCGTGGATTCGCGAAAACAAAAAGTGCAAAAATACGTACCTTTTGGGACGTATTTCACGGCCTCCAGAAACGTACGTGGGAATACGCTATCAGAATGAGCCTGGGTTAATAATGTTTATATCTGGTGACTCTGCAGGCCGTGGGACATGTTCAACTTCACTTTAATGTTCATCAAACCACTCTGTCACCAGTCTTGCTGTGTGTGTTGGTGCATAATCATCCTGGTACATGGCACCGCTTTCAAGATACATTAATTATGAACCATTGCATACACCTTCAGTTTGAACTTTTAGGTGCAAGGTTCGGTAGTCCTTGGCAGTGACCCAGCGCCCATCTAGCACAAGTACTAGGCCAAGGGAATGCCATGATATTGCAGCCCAAACCATCACTAGTCCACCCCCATGGTTCACTCCGGGAATGCTGCAGTCTGGGTTGTTTGCTTCTTTGGGGCTTCTCCTCATTGTAACTCTCCCAGATGTGGAAAAGACAGTGAAGGTGGGTTCATCAGAGAATAATAAATGTTTCACATCGTCCACAGCCCAAGATTTTTGCTTCTGGCAGCATTGAATCCAATGTTTGGCATTAGCAGGAGTGGCCAAAGGTTTGGCTATAGCAGCTCAGCCATGTTTATTGATCCCGTGGAGCTCCAGACCAACAGTATTGGAGGAATGGGAGAGTTGAGCGGCACATTTAATTCTACGGTGAGTTGGACAGCTGTGATTTTATGTTTTTTTGGATGCTATTAATACTATTTTTAAGGGTATAAGTATATAAGGAACTATAATTAAATGACAAAAAAATGAAAATGAATTCCTTTATTTTTTAGTGATACTAATTTAATTACAATAACTTTAATAGCCTTTGACAAAATACTTTGTAACTCGTTACACCCAACACTTGCATTACAGTATTGAGTTATGTTACCATAACTTGGGTTACACAGTCAGATTACTTTTTAAATTACAAGTAAAGTAACACATTACTTTTCAATTTCCCAAAACAACTACCTTTTTAAGTTGCTTTCACAAAAAAAGTAATGCCAGTAGTTTAATATTTTCTCTTTCACTCACTCACTATGCTTCAACTTGTTCCTGATTTATCAGGGGTCGCAACAGCAGAATGTTTTATGCAGCAGATGCACTTGCAGCCGCAACCCAGCACTGGTAAACACCCATACATAAATATGCTTTTAGACAAAGTAATTAGAAAATATAAATATTTTTAATGATTCAGTTACAATCAATCCACGCATAAATCCAGCAATCCACGCATTAATGTAAAGCGTATTTATTCAGCTTTTCAAATCAAAATATATAATGTTTATTTTGCTAGCACACATTGTTATTCTTGAAGTAAATAATGAATCTGTGCAAGTTAATCCACTGAATAAAAGTGATTTTTTTGGTAATCTACAATCAAAGTCTGAGTATTTGCTTCCATGTGTGTCACCCTTCTGTTGACATCAATCTGAGAGCTCCCATTGCAACTGCATATTAATATCCTCTCTTAAAGGTTCCGTGAAATTAAAATCAAACATTTTAGATGTTATTTTCAGTCTGTTACTTTTAAAGATGTCTACAATCTAGTGCGCTCCAAAACTGACAAAATTTGCGTTTATAAAATCTAAAACTGATGTAAACATCCAAAAGTTGCTGTTTGTCACTTCCACCTAAATGGATCAACGATTGGGAGTCTTCGTCTTCTGCCGTTGTGGTTCCATCATTCACAAAGTAAATAACTGCCACAGAGACAACATCTAACAATCTATGCCCACCACCACCCCCTTCCTGTTGGAAGGACATCCATCTATGCACCAGTCCATCTGTTTTTGAAGGATATTCCTGACCATCACTTTCCAGTTATGCTGAGATTTGTGATTCCTAATTTTCTCCACATAACGCACTTTGGAACAAAGACCGAACTAACAGAGATCTACATGCTTGCTGAGCTCCAGCAATACACAAGCTGTACTCCAGTGTTCTTCAGATGAATCTCCACCGATGCTCTTGTGAGTTTTCTTCTTTTGCTTTTCAAGAGTTCACACTTAGCTGATGATTGATTATAAAGCTTGTTTGGCATGCTGTCCCTGGAGAGAGCCCTGAGCTCATAAGATCCTCGAGCCTGGGGCTCCCTCCCGTTTGCAAGGCGAGAGGAGAGTTTGAGCTCAGGCAGACCTCGAGAACTCCCCTGCGGGTAGCTAATGAACGGATAGCGATTGCTATGAAAAGATAACTACTTACTAGGAGCACGTCTATGGTGCTGATTTGGATTAGTTAATTAACTTAAGTTGCATGTTTTTGGACGGTGGGAGGAGACCGGGGAACCCGGGGGAAACTCACGTGAGCACGGGGAGAACGTGTACTCTGCACAGAAACGTCAGCTGGCTTGGTAAGGACTAGAACCAGTGACGTTCTTGCTGTGAGGCAACAGTGCTAACCACTGGGACACCGTGCCACCCATCTAGGAAAGGAGGAGGAGTAGGGGTGGAAGGGGGGATTCTTCAAAATGAAGATGGCTGTGATATGGAACTCAGGGTATTTATAGTGGCTTAGGAATCGTCTGATTGGTGAATCATAAATTGAATAATGTGGGACCAGCTGCAAGCAATCATCTGCACATGATCCTCTCGAATTAGTTTATGAATAAACATCACTTTGTGAGAAACACCTGCCACAGACAACACATCTAACTATCTAAAGCCGGACTCAGACAACAGGAGTTTTAGCCAGAATTATGTCTGATTTTATGTCCGAGAATCTGAGATGAAATGAATGAACGATCCCCATTCTTGGCGCAGATCATCTGGTAATGTGAGCCGTTTAAAGATAAATCTCACACCTCGTGATCTTCTTCAACACAAATCGGAGACTCCCTGATCATATCAAACATGTTTTTAAACCAGGATTTTAAATCGGGCTGACCACAGCTGTTCCAACCTATTCTGCGTGAACAAAACCATGAGCTGGGGAAAATCACGTTGGTTTTAATAAATAAATATTTTTAATATGCTTAAAGGGCCATGAAACCCCCCTGTCTTTCACACCTCTACTTTGCAAAAGCTCAGGAAAGTGGGTGTGTCCCGCTCTGTTTAGGTGGGAGTGTCGGGGGAGGGAAAGAGGGAAGGTTTTGCATTAAAATGGGAGTTTCCATTTGTGCACGCGCTGATTTTCACAGAGGCAAAACAAACACACAGACGCAGGGGAGAAAGACAGGGACTATGTTTACATGGACATCAGTCATCTAATTATTTACCAAATTATTAATTTGTCGATTTTAACAATAATTTTTTTAATTTTGATATTAGCGTACTGTAAACTCAGTAACAGTTCTAATCATTTTGACTAAGGTCTGTCTTTAAACACTGAAAGAGTGCTGCTGATGATACAAACTAACTTTGCCATCTGAATAAACAAAGACCACTGATCGCTCACTTACCAAATCTGTAGAGACAGGACAATCAACATGAACTGGAGCAGTGTATTTTTTAAAAGGAGATGAGCGGCAAATCCGGATTTCACCATTTCCAGTTTGAAAAGCTCTGTGGTAAAACATGTTCAAACTTCATTGCCGCACATAAACACAACTCTGGCGACCTGTGTCTCCGAACAATTCTTGTTCTCCCACTTGTTTTGGCAACACAACGTGGCGTCTCTCTGCCGTCTGAACACTGTAACTGGTTAAAACAGTATTCGAAGCTTTCATGCATATTAATGAAGTTGCGCCTCATTCACTATAGAGAGCACTGATTGGTTTGAACCAAGTCTTTCTCATGAATTAATGCTACACACTCAGAGACGTCACGATCTACGTCCACTCTCCATGCTGAAATGCACGCAAGGATCTAATCAGCGTGAGGCAGCTTCAAAAATTTGTTTCAAACCGGAAGAACGAATTTGCTCGAAATAACGCAAAAACAACCAATTTTCACTTTTTTTTTGGGATATATATGTGTCCTAATAGTGTTTATAGCAGCGTGGGACACATATATGACTGTCAACAGCTCAAAAAAATGTGTTTTAGTGTTTTGTTTTTCCTTAAAATGATCCTTTTTTATTAGTCAGATTTAACATTATCCTCATACCTGTGTGCAGATACACACATATAGTGATAGAATTATTTTAATAGCCTATAAAAAAAATCATTAGGCCTATGTCTATATAGCCTAGTCCCGTAAAACTGAGAAAGAGTAGGCTAAATTAAAAAGAGAATATTTTTAATCTATGGGAATATGTTTACAGAGAGAGATAACCATAGACTGTAAAAAATATGGACGTAGTATCCGTGACGTCACCCATAGGTTTCTGATGAACCCAAAAGAAGCCACTAGTAGGCGTGGCCAACCGTCGCCATTTTGTTCGCGCGTCATCGCACCAACGGAGGCATACCAAACAAGGGCAAAGAGGCGGAGCGTGGGCGGAGCGTGAGCGGAGCTACGGGACGCATGCTGGCATTAAGCTAAGGGCTTTCTTATGGGAGAAACACATCATATTTCATTACCTGCGACTCGTTTGTGTTCTGACCACACGTGCTTGGTTGTACACTATATCAATAAAGTGTTTAGTCTGTTGAAAACACTGTTGTAATACATCAAGCCACTTAACATCGTTCTTAAGACGTTTTTCAACAGGAAGAAAGTGCGGATTACATCCAAATACTTCAGATATAGTCTGTGTCAGTAAATGCAGGACTATTTAGGAAATCCAGGCAGAACACTGTATGACAACGCTTCAAATGGCGATTTTATAGGGTACAGCTGATCAATCTGTCAGATTCTGGAGTGCATTAGAGTTCTGAAGAACATTATAAATGATAAAGTATCCTAAATAAAGCAATTACATTTATAGAGATGGTATAAGTATATAATTTCACTCACCTGGGAAACGGAGGCCACGTGAATGGTTTGTGAGCACAATTAAGCGCACACAGCATGCCATATCATCTGATAATGGCAGGAAATAATTCCAAAAGGCAACTGACTGTGTAAAGCCACATAAATCAACACAAAATTACGATGAATCAGCCGGAATCAGCTGAGGTGACGTGACGGCGACCAGCGGGACTAGCTGTCACTCAAGTGGCCACGCCCTTAATTATGCAAACTTAATTTAGCTTAATATAAAGGAAACGGATGAGTTATAAAAAAATTCCCCCCCCTCACAGTTGTCATGAAGGGTAATATAAGCTATATGAACCAAAATCGTTCTTTGTACCAGGCTGTAAACACCTTTTTTTCTGCTGTTGGCCATTTCACCAGTGGGCTCATTGGAGATTTGCTCTATTATGGAGCCAGGACAGCCAGGACTAGCGGAATTTTCGATGAATTGCAAGTTTTAGTTACTTCCGTATTGGCTTCCCGAGGGAGAGCGGGAGGTTGCCGCTTGGAGATAACATAAGTCCAGGGATGTTATTATATTTTTCTACACAATTGGGCTTATCAAATGTGCGACAGGTACAATTTCGCTTTTGAATAGGCTATAGCAATCTAATAGGCCAAGCTATTGCCAGTCAAACAGCACAGCAATCGCAGCATGATAGAGAGATTTAAATTATTTTATAATTATTAATATTATTGGACATTAGTTTGGACATACTGTGCAAATCAACAAGCAACATTTTTCATTCTGCAGTCCGCTGCCTACATGTCATACCTTAATAATCATTCAAAATGCTGTTATTATTAGCTATATATTATAAGTACTTATGAAACGAATGTTTGTGTGTGAGAGAGAGAATTTAACATAATATTATTATTACTAAATTAATAATAAGTAATAAAAAAGCCAATTATTCTGTTCGTGGCTGTGACAACATCCTCCAAGCATCACTAAAGAGAAGAGCTGGGGAGAATCGTGTCAGTTTTACTAAATAAATATAGGTTAATTTTTAATAAGCTTTAATTATCATTTTTCATTAGCCACGCACATTATTTTCTGTGTACGAACATTCATGACCCAGATGTAGTTGGGTATACAGCTATACAGTATATATAGAAAATAGATTCTATGATGTTTAAGATAAAGTATAAAACAGTATGTATAGTATAAAAATTTTTTAGGCCTACGTCTAGTCCCATAAACTGAGAAAGAGTAGTCCTATATGCGTTAACAGTTTTTTTTTTCCTTTTCTGCAGATCAGATTTTTTTAACTGCAGATCAGGTTTTATGTTGCATTCAGTGAATTAGATTTTTTCCACACTATACAGGTAGTGAAACGGGTAACAATTTTGTTAAATTATAAAGCACAGCACATTGCGGCATGATGGAGAGATTATATACTATTATTAATATTATTATTACTATTAAGATATTCATTTGGACATATTTTGTACTGGTCACTTTTTATTTAACTTTATAACTGCCACTAACAACTACATAATTGGTCTAATATTAGTATAATAATAAATAACTATTGATAAAGAGAGTGATGTGCTCCATCAGTCGCGATAATCTTAATAATATCTTGTGTGTGCTCTGCCGCGGTTTTCAAATTTTGTAGTGTGTGCACGTTTAAGATTTCAGGTAGGCTACTAAATTTGCCCAAGATTCTCCTCATGTCTTTTGAAATATTTGTTTTCCTGTTTTCCCACATGCTCCATGCCAATCTGCCAAAGAGAAAGATATTAGGTCTTTAATTAATCTCAATACATTTCTTCGGAAACTGACTCTATTGTTTAGTCTGTTCAAGCAGTTCTACCTGATTGCTGAGCTCCAGGTCTTCAAGTATATCTCCACCGTTCCCATTGTGAGTCTCCATTCTTTGCTCCACTCCAACCTGCAAAAGACCAAGACAGCAGCAACAGAGCCCTACCTGCTTGCTGATCTCCAGCAATGGACAAGCTGTTCTCCATCAATTTTCAGGTAAATCTTCACCAATGTTTTGTGAGTCTACCTCTTCTGCCTGTTGTAGTTCTATTACCTACAATTTAAATTAAGAAGACAGAGAAGACATCTATCTAACAATCTATGCCCACCTCCACTCCCTTCCTCCTGGTCCTTCATCAATCTTTACACTCATCCTTCTACTTTTGAAGGATATTCCTGACCGTCAGTTTCCAGTCATTGCTGAGATGTGTGATTCCTATTATTTTCCATGATGCACTCCAGTCTGTAAAAGACAAAGGTAAGACTAACAGTGCTCTACATGCTTGCTGAGCTCCAGCAATGCACAGGTTGTTCTCCAGCGTTCTTCAGATAAATCTCCACCAATGTTTTCTTCTTTTGCATTCTGTGTGTCCAATACCTGAAAAAGAAACACCTGTCACAGAAAAAGACATCTATCTATCTAAGCCCACCTCCACCCCCTTACTCTTGGAAGGACATCTATTTATCCATTCATCCAGGAAGTACCTAACCTGACCATCAGTTTCCAGTCATTGCTGAGGTGTGACTCATGTTGCTGAATCTCGAGAGGGAGAAGCTGCCACCTTTAAAGAGTCAGCTGTTTCTTCTGGGTCCAGTGCAAGTGACAATAGGGCTGTGCGATACTGCAAAATTTAGTATCGATCCGATACCAAGTAAATACAGGGCCAGTATCGCCGATATCGATACCGATACCAATACTTTTACATTAAAAACCATGCACTTGAACCTAAATGTACTTTTCTGTAGGGGAGAACAGTGTGTGATAATTTATGAGTTGAATGCTCTCAAAGCAGCTATAATTAAATGCATATGTTAAATCCCAGGACAATTTTTAAACTCTTTTAAGCCAAATAATTTTTTTTTTATTATTATTGTAACGATCTGGATTTGCAAACACAAACTTATTACTAGAGAACAATGATTTTTTTTTTTTACTTTGCTTCAGTCTGGGTTCAGCCTTGTGTAAGTGTTTTTTCCTACTAACACACTACAGCAAAAAATAAAATCCTCTTTTAGCTGGTGAAAAACCTACTGTTCTAATCATGTATATTTGAAAATTCCAAATAATTCTTATAAATAGCAGGTTTTAATGTGCTGAATATACTGGCTATATTTAATTAGCCTGATGATGAAAGTAACAAGTTCAAGTATGACCAAGTATTAATTTTTCTTTTTTTTTTTTCAAATTGGCATCAACTAATACAGAATGTCCTATAACTGAAATATAAATTTTACCACTGTAGCTAGCTACCCTGGATATTCATTGCCTCTCCGAAATGACTCGGCCAGTGAGCTCTGTCTCAGGGCTGGCACTGCTTGGGGTCTGTCTGGAGGATTTGCCTCCTCTTTTCTCCTTTTTTGAAGCTCAGCGTTTTCTTTTTCGTGTTTTTCTGTTTTATGTGTTTGTGTAGATTTGTGTTGTTGCCACAGTATCGAATAGACTTTCTACAAACATCGCAGTTTTCAATATTTTCGTTTACTTCAGTAAAATAACTCCAAACAGCGCTCCTCTTTCTTTCCGTCATCTCAAAACAGCCAAAAGTGCTCGCGCATTGGCGCTGCTGAGTCACGTGATGAAAGGACAACTAGAGCAGAGAGGAACAACAGCGCATACGAGATATGAAAGGAGTGGGGTATTTAGAGACATGTCCGCTCTTTTATGAAACAGTAGCAATGTAATTTAGTGTAAATTAAATAAAAGTATCGATCTTGGAAGGCTAGTATAGATCCGATATCAATACCAACGTTGGCATCGATACTATCGATATTAGGATCGATCCGCCCACCTCTAAGTGACAATGCATTCATCCTTCAGTCCCTGTTCATTTCACTGGTCCAGTTACAAAAGAGCAGTTGTCAATAAAAAGCAAATTGGGGGTCCAGCATGTTAATGCAGTGCTTGTGGGCAGTACATGCTCTCATTGCGAGGACATGTCTGTTGCGCAGCTGAGATTGTGGCTAGCCCTTGCAAAAAGCCGAATCACCCCTGTTGCCCCCGTAAGTTGGTTGACACACAAGCAGATCAAAGTGTTACAGTGGGGTTTGATCCGCCACCTGCAGGGCCCCCCACTCAGCATTGGTGTGCTCCATCTAAGCTTTAAGCGAGAGAAGCGGTCTATCCTCTCAGATGGTCACCCTCTCGCTCAATGTCAATGAGGACCAGATGTCTATCGCTGCCAGTCCTGACCCGCTCCCGCCTAATGAGGTGGTAAGCGAGCTCTTTCCTCTGTGAAGGTGCGGAGACACCAACATTCGTACAACACCATGCTGGCTTCATGACTTGTGGCTACCAAACAGCTCAAACACTGCCAGGTTGGGATGCGATGCCTTCTAGCTCCCAGGATTGGTGCACTTTGCAGCAGGCTTTGAGAGTGACAGAGAACAGGCTCCCTTTTCTTGCACTGCCAGCTTCTTTGCTGGATCCTGAGAATCTCTTTTCTTCTGCTCTTCCTCGGGACACTGCGCTTCCTGGGGTGATGCCACTCGTGCAGGCTCTGTCGGTCTGGTTAGCGCTGCCAAGCCCCTCACAGTGGCTCATTCAGACAATCAGACTTGGCTATGCGATTCAATTCGCCCCCCAAGTTCATGGTCACACTTCTGCCCTATCTTGCATTAGGAGATTGCTGTCCTCCTGTAAAAGAATGCAATCAAGCCAGTGCCTCCAGTCAAAATGAAGTGTGGTTTACAGCCTGTACTTCATCGTACCCAAAAATAGAGGTGGGTTAAGGCCAATCCTAGGCCTGCACGTTTTGAACCGCTAACTTCACTGGATCGTGTTCCAAGATGCTTACGCAGAAGCGCATCATTCGGTCCATCCTCAGGATTGGTGTGCAGCAACAGTCTTGAAGCATGCGTACTTTCATGTCTCCATCCTTCCATGCCACCTAGTTTCTGTGATTTGCGTTCAATGGCCTAGCATGGCAATACTCCCCTTGGGGCTCTCCTTGTCTCCATAGGTCCTTACCAAACTCAAAGAGTGTGGCCTAGCACCCCTCCAGCTTGCGGGCTTTTGCATACTTAACTACCTTGACGACTGGCTGGTTCTGGCTCAGACGCAGGATCAGTTGATTATGCACAGGGACGTGTCAACCAAGAAAAGAGCGAGCTCGCACCTGTTCAGAGCATCTCTTTTCTCGGTTTGGAGCTGGACTTGATCATCATGACTGATGCTGACCTGTCTGAGGGAGCTCGACAGGAACACTGTGGTCCCACCGAAACTCTTTCAGAGGCTCCAGAAGCATAAGGTATCCACAGCTGCATTCACGCCACTCTGATTGCTCCATGTGAGACCACTTGTTGGCACATGTGTTGGCTTCAAGATCGGGTCCCCAGATGGATATGGCACGCGGGCATAGCTTTATATGAGCTGGGGTGACCCTAGAACAAGTGTCATAACAAGAGTTCCTTCCAGTACGGGCTGAGAAGCCATGTACAATGAGCATGCAGCTGTGGGTCTGTGGACAGAATTCCGGCGGCATTGGCATTTCAATAACTTGGAGTTGTTGGTAGTGTTTCTTGCTCAGGAAGAAAACATGTGCTGGTCAGGATGGACAGCATGGCGGTGGTGGTGTATATCTATATCCTTGTTGGCGACCCCATAAGCATCTCTCAACCATGGTTTAGCCAACACCCCCCCCCTTTTAGACAGGCCCATGTATTCCCTCCCTGCTAACCATCTTCTTGGCCCATATGTACTTACTGCCACCAGGTGTTGATGACACTTAGCATTAAAGTTCCCCTCCCTCTGGTGAATGAAATGGTTTCGCAAGTAACCCTCGCTCCCTGAGAGGGGGTGAGGGATGGGTGGAAAGCTATGTTACATCGCCACATTGGTTGTTCCTTAGCTGACAGCTGTAAGTTCGGCTTTTTCAGCTCAAGTGTGCTTAGCGCCATATGGCTGACAGCTTTATACTCAGCTGATAAATATTGCTGTCAGCTGCAAGCGCTGCCAATATATAGGCATTAGTTGGCCCGATATCTTACTCTTCTGAATCATTGGCTATCTGGCGATATCCTTCAATGTGTCAATGGCACATAGCATTTCCATTTCCCTGTTGGGGAACGAGGGTTATGTAAATAACCATTTTGATCAAACAATCTATGCCCCCCCCCCCCCCCCCCCCCACCTTCCTGTTGGAAGGACATCCATCCATGCACCCATTGTTCTGCCTTTGAAGGATAGTCCTGACCATCAGTTTCCAGTCATCGATGAGGTGTGTGATGTTAAATTTAGTTTTTGATTGGTTTTTAATTTTTAGTTTTTGATTGGTTATGACAATCGTAAATGTGTATGTAACAGATGCAAAGAAAGTGAGGAGTTTTATGTTATGTCACAAGGGCACTTCCGGGGTAAGCGGGGGTTATTGTTTTGTAATTGAATGGCCATGGTGGTCATGCAATAAAGGAGAAGAGTTAGAAACTGTTGTTTTCATTTAGTAACCAATTGGTAGCTGAGGGTGGTTAGCAATTACAGTGTCCCGCCAACCTCTGATGAAGGGAAGATGTATAAAAGCTCCAAGAATTAAGTCAGAATATGGACTAGAGCTATGGAACTTAAAGTAAAAAAAAAATGTCCATGGCTACAGTCCTCATCAACTAGTGTTTGGTCAGAATCCCAACTTACCATCTGTGCTTACTGATAAACCTCCAGCAGAAGCAGAGTCATCTAAGTGGAATTTGAAAGGGTTGCTGAAGCAAATACATAACACAGATGAGAAATAAAAAAAGGGTGATAAAGTGTACTACAAAAGAGTGGATTGTCCAGAATGGAAATGGCCAGGATTAGTCAAGATGATGCAGTAGTGTTTGTGAGACATGGAGGAACTTGCATTAGGTTACATAATCTCAGACAGAGAAAAATGTACAAAGAAGTGTACATCTGCCTTTGAAGGATATTCCTGACGATCTATTTCCAGCCATTGCTGAGGTGTGATTCCTATTTTACTCCACATGCTGCAAGCCAGTCTGTAACAAAGACAGAACAGAGCCCTACATGCTTGCTGAGCTCCAGCAATACACAAGCTGTTCTCCAGTGTTCTTCAGACAAATCTCCACCTATGCCCTTGTGAGTTTCCTTCTTTTGCATGTTGTGTGTCGATTACTTGGAAAAGAAACACCTGCCACAAACAAGACATCTACATACCTAACTATCTAAGCCCACCACCACCCCCTTCCTCTTGGAAGGACATCTATTTATCCATCCATCCATCCATCCATCCATCCATGAAATACCAATCTGACCATCAGTTTCCAGTCATTGCTGAGGTGTGATTCCCAACTCTCTGCATGCCCCAGTCCCAATCTGAAAAAGACAAAAACAAGACTAACAAAGTTCCCCTTCAGTGGAAACTATGATGTGTGACACTTTGGGAGTTTGCTACACGACTCCACAAAACCGGCCAATATATGCCTATGAATTAGCAGAGCTCAGCTCCACAGGTGCTGGTGATTAATCATTAGTAGAGTATATAACCAACTGCAAGCGGCGGCTGAACTGGTCCACTTAACTCCATCTGGGCGTTTCACTGGTGGCTAAAATAGCAGTTTCTAATAAAAGAGCAGATTCCCCTAAGAGAGCAACACAGTTGAGCAATGCATTTTTTTTAAGATGTCATGCCAACCGTGCATTTCTGGGTGCAGTGGTTTCCTCTCTCCGAATGACAGGCATGAGTTTTGCATCACATGTCTGGGGGTTTAAGGCGGTGCTCGTGGACAGCTCATGCCTTACACAGCAAGGGTGTAACTGCCGCACAACTGAGGTCGTGGCTCGCTCTGGATTTAGGGTGACAATCCCTGCTGCTCCTTGCAACTTGGTTAGCACTTGGGCAGGCACACAGATGGCCAGCCTGGGGTCTTCCAGCCTGGGGTATTCCAGCCTGCAGACCCCTCACTCCTCTACAGTGTGCTCTGTCCAAGCTTCAAGTGAGTGTGGCAGTGCACTCCCTGGGATGACCATGCTCTCACTTGATGACATCGAGGACCAGATATCCATCACTGCATCAGGCTAACATGTTCTGATGAAAGTTTTGACCCATTCCCGCCCTCCAGAATTTAAGTGAGATCTCCGACCTGTAGTCGAACAACCATGCTATTCCTGGCTGCTTTGGCGGTGGTACTGAAGATGGCTTGTCCGCCAGTTTCGCCAGCAGACTGACTAGATGGGTGTTATGTGGGGACCAAGAGAAGAGGGCCAAACCCTCCAAGCCCCCCATCCTCTTCTTCCTGGAGGCGCACAGTGAGCTTACATAGGCATGGAGGGCACCTTTCTCTGCTCAGTCCTTGGGTGCTCCCACCCTTACCACCCTTGAAGGTAGAGCAGCCAGAACGTACAAAGCGCTTCCCCAGGTGGAGTGACCTATTGCGGGCAATCTTTGCCTGCAAGGTGCTGCCACCTGGAGGGGTCTGCCTGTACTCCTGTTCAAGGCATGTAAATCGGCTGCCCATGCCCTAGGGAAGACGATGACCACATTAGTGGTCTAGGAATGCCACCTCTGGCTTAACCTGGCTGACATGCGCGACATTGACAAAGCTTGCTTTCTTGCACGCCCATATTCCAGGCAGGCCTGTTTTGTGACACCGTGGAGGACTTACCCATGAGTTCTCAGCAGTGAAAGAGCAGAGTTGAATGCGAGGTGCGAGGTCATCCATTGGCAGCCCCAGCTGAGATGAAGGCCGGGTTTTATAGCCCTGCAAGGTCAAGGAAGATGAGGAGCAGGTTTTGTTAGTTACGCCTCTCTGGCCCAACCGGACCTGGGTTTCTGAACTCGCACTCCTCACGAGGGCCCCTCCCTAGCATATTCCCATGAGGAAGGACTCAGGGCTAAGCCCTGAAGTGGAGTCTATTCGCTGAGTGGTGCGCTTCTTCTCGAGAAGACCACTGAATTTGCCAGATTAGCGTTGTGTTATCCTTTCTTCAGGATAAGCTGGGATGTAGGCTGTCACCCTCCACGCTGAAGGTCTATGTTGCAGCCATCCCCACTTACCATGATGCGGTGGATGGCAGCATGCTCAAGAAACAACCTTATCATTCATGCCATCTTTGAATCTCTCTGTAGTCTTGGTGGGTCTGCATTGAGATGCATACGAGGCACTCGACTCAGTCTCCTTGCATTGCGTTGGCAATGATCAAGAAGGTCAGGGATCTGGAGGCACTTTCAATCAGCAAATGAAATTCATTTTCATTCATTCAAAAACGCTTGCAGCGCCATGGTCCCAGCGCAATATGTGCACTTATTCTGCTCTGCCAAGCGAGTTCCCCATCTGGCGAACCCTAGAGAGTTCCTCCGAGGCCCCAGCCACAACCTCAGTGAAGGAGCCAGGTGCCTGGCCCAGTGCAATGTCTGGTATGCTTGGTCTCCCTGTGTGCTAGGGATCAGCGCCAGCTTTGCGTGATCCCAGTTGCTGATCCCATATGCGTCTTTCAGCCACGGAGTGTTACCCCTTCTCAGGCATACCAGTCTCTTTCCTACCTACTAACCAGCTTATTATAAGTAGTGCTCCCCCTAGATAGGGCTAGCCCATAAGTTCATATTGTCCCCAAGTGTTGGGTAGCAGGTGGCCTCCACAGCGTCCTCCCCCGTCTGGAACTGGCACGCTTTCCCAATGTACTGTTGTATCTTTGAAATAAAAAAGCAAAAAGCATAAAAAAAAGCATCTGGTAATTAAAGGGCCTAGGGGACGTTGGAAGTTTGCGTCCTTGATGATTCCTGTGCACTCACACTATGCTTGGCAAACTTCACATCAGAGCGTGTTGGGCTCAGCTGCTGTGGCGTTTTCCATCCACACTCCCAAATTGTCAGTAGACATATGCCATAGTTCCCACTGAAGGGGAACGTCCCGGTTATGAACGTAAACTACATTCCCCAAAGAGGGAACAGAGATGTGTGTCTCTGTTGCCAGACTTGCTACAGCCGCTGGGTCTCCAGCTGATAGCTAAGTGTTTGGCTCTTCAGAAGCAAAAGTCTAATGGCTCACGCCGCGAGTCCTGGTTTTATACTACTAATGTTTAAATCACTAGCACCTGGGGAGCAGAGCTATGCCAACTCATAGGCATTCACTGTCCCGTTTTCTTACTCTTCAGAGTGACTGGTCGCCTAGCGCAGTGGTTCTCAACTGGTTTGGCCACGGGACCCACCTTTTTACATGGTCATCAAGCCGCGACCCAATATTTTATTGTTGCATTTAACAAAATGTATCAAATTATAGATATATTACAAAGTATTATTGATAAATACTGTAAACAGCGGTTAGGGTAGAGAAATGTTCAGCTACCGAACTAAACTGAACTGTTGTGGCGCGCGCATTTCAAAATAAAAGTCCGGTATAAGCAAAAACAATTAAAAAAAAATTTTTTTTTGACCACGCACTCCGCGACCCACTAAAAATGTTCCCGCGACCCACTTTTGGGTCGCGACCCACCAGTTGAGAAACACTGGCCTAGCGCATGCCCAATGTGTCTGTATACAAGTCTCTGTTCCCTCTTCGGAGAATGTGAGTTACGTTCGTATCCGGGACGTTCTACTTGCTGGCTGATCTCCAGCAATAAACAAAGTGTTCTCTGGTGCTTTCAGATAAATCTCTACTGATGCTCTTGAGTTTTCTTTTGCATATTGTGTGTTCATTAGCTGAAAAAGAAACACCTGCCACAGACAAAACATCTAAGCCCACCTCCACCCCCTTCCTTTTGGAAGGACATCTGTAATCGATAGGTGATACCTGACCATCAGTTTCTTATCATTGCTGAGGTGTGTGATTGCCTAGTTTCTCCACTCCACTCTGTAAAAGACAAAGACTACATCAATAGAGCTCTACTGGCTTGTTCAATACTGTCTATCTATCTGAAGGAAATACCCGACCATCACTTACTTACATGGTGGCGCAGTGGGTTGCACAATCGCCTCACAGCAAGAAGGTTGCTGGTCTGAGCCTCGGCTGGGTCAGTTGGCATTTCTGTGTGGAGTTTGCATGTTCTACCCGTGTTGGCGTGGGTTTCCTCCAGGTGCTCCAGTTTCCCCCACAAGTCCAATGACTTGTCACTACTGAGGTGTGTTTCCCTGTTTTTCCATATGCTTCATGCCAATCTGCCAAAGAGAAAGATATTAAGTCTTTAATGACTCTCAATACATTTCTTTGGAAACTAACTCCATTGTTCAAGCAGGTCTACCTGATTCTTCAAGTATATCCTCTCCCTTTGTGAGTCTCCTTCTCCTGCTCCACTACAATCCTGCAAAACACAAAGATAACACCAACAGAGCCCTAACAGCTCTGTTTCAGACATATGTTCACCGATGCTCTTGTGAGTCTCCCTCTTCTGCCTGGTCTCTCTCCATTACCTGAAAAAGAAAAACCTGACACAAACAAGACCTA
>CAIGQQ010014385.1:1786759-1815083 GCA_903798035.1 Danio albolineatus
TACACCATATATTAACAACACGCATATTAAATTACACCATATATTAACAACACGCATATTAAATTACACCATATATTAAATTGCTCCAGTCTTCAGTGTCACATGAACTATTAGAAATTGTTGTAATATGCAGACTTGATGGATAAACTTTTCCGATTAGGTCACACTCTGTTTTGATGGTCCGTTTGTTGAATCTAAGTTACATTGCATCTACATGCTAACTAATTCTTAATAGATTATAAATAGACTGTTAGGTTGGGGTTAGGGTTGGGGTTAGGAGTAGGGTTAGTGTTAGCTGACGTACTTGCAAAGTTTCTTAAAGTCAATTAAATGTCTGTTGAATGTCTGTATCAGCAGATATTAAGCAGACAGTCTACTAATACTCAAATGGACCATCAAAATAAAGTGTTACCTCTGATTATTATACAAGTTGCACCGCTCTGGTTTCCCCCACAGTCCAAAGACATGTGGTATAGGTGAATTGGGTAAACTAAATTGTCCGTAGTGTATGTGTGTGAATGTGTGTGTATGGGTGTTTCTCAGTGATGGGTTGCAGCTGGAAGGGCATCTGCTGCGTATAACATGTGCTGGATAAGTTGGCAGTTCATTCCACTGTGGCGACCCCCGATTAGTAAAGGGACTAAGCCGACAAGAAAATGAATGAATGAATGGTCCAAGTTGCACCATTTAAAAAAATAGAAACCACAATGCATTCATTTTCAGAGTCATTTGACTAACAAAATTTTAAAATAACATAATTTCACTAAAATATATATTTTTTGCAACCATATAAAAGTGTTTGGTATCAAAAAGGGTTTAGAAACCAAGCAATATGAATGCGGTGATATTAGTGAATTTATTTATTTTTTCTGGTAACCATTTTGGTGCTGAATTCTAAAGCAAAGCCATTTGAACCTAAAAAAACAGAAACGGCACCAGTGTGTGTGGCTCATACACCACTGACCGCAGATCAGTCGTGTGACGAGACCGAGATTCAGACATAGCTGGTTTTGCATCTATTCAAAGCAGTCAGACCTCTCTTTTACATGCAGATCAATGCAAAAGGAGGAGAGCAGAAGTCAGAAATCTCTCAGTAAACTCAAAGCCTCACATAATACTTTCTTTTCACTCATGCATTTTAATAATCAATGTGACATATTAATGTAAAGATTAAATAAGATACTTACTCTGACCTGCATTTGTGTTATTTCTTAAATTATATGTATTATTATTATTTTGATTATTATTTTGAATATTAATTTATTTACTTATTGCTGTGATTCCTGTTGGTTTAAAAGAGCATTCTAAAAATGCTATAGGTTGTTTTACCCATGTTGGGTTAACCCAACAGTTGGGTTAATTTGTCAAATTAAATTTAAATTACACGTTTATCCATTTTTCCATAATTGACCCAATGTAAATATGCATGAGAGAATGTTCTTGTTATATACTGTACACTATTGTTACATGAATTTTACAGGGAGTCTTCCAACAGAAATGTTATGCTATGTGTAAATCATACAGTCTTCGTATATCTTTCATAATCATATTTAGACTTCACAGAAAAATATATGTGCATCATTTTAAAATATAGCAACAAAGAAAGAAGCTGTTTTTACAACCAATTAGGGATCCAAATATGTACATATATGCTAAAAGTAGCTTTTATAATACAAAATGATCTGATGGCCATAAGATCATGGTTATAGGGGAAAAAATGACAGCAATTACTATTTTGTGAAACGCAGATTCTCTGATATATCCACCTGCATTCGAGTATCCAGACGTTGCCAGTCTATCCATTAAAGGAGGAACTGCCAAGCACAAAAGGTAATTTAATTATATCCATTACCATTAAAAATGTAAACACGTTTTAGAACAAATATCTGCTTTTAAATAATGTATATAACAAGCAGTTCTGCAGTATTTAACTGCAGTCTTTATTTAATAGGGTTCAAACATGAGGTCGATGTAGAGTCTGTCTGATCAATCTGCAGGAGTGTGACTCCATCTGCTGGTGATTATGAGTATATGAGGCTAACTACTAAAGACGCCAAAATACTCAATCCTTAAATAATATTGGCACTAAAATAAAGAATATATAATATAATATAATATAATATAATATAATATAATATAATATAATATAATATAATATAATAATGCTGGAATAAAGGGACTAAGCCGAAAAGAAAATGAATGAATGAATAATTATGCTGGATCATCTACTAAATATTAATACTTAGAAACCATCAACATACTCAATGTGGAATGGAATAAAGCAGCATTCTCCCACAATCTCAGGAGTGGGAAAGAATTTATCTGTCTGTCTAACTTATATAATATAATATAATATAATATAATATAATATAATACAATACAATACAATTCATTTCCCAGTGCTGGGTTGCAGCTGGAAGGACATCCGCTGTGTAAAACATATGCTGGATAAGTTGGCGGCTCATTCCACTGTGGTAACCCCAGATTAATAAAGGGACTCGCCGAAAAAATATGAATGAATAATATAATATAATATAATATAATATAATAATCTAAATAATGTAAGTTGGCGGTTCATTCCGCTGTGGCGACCCCAGATTAATAAAGAGACTACACCGAAAAAATTTGAATGAATGAATAATATAATATAATATAATATAACATAATATAATATAATATAATATAATATAACATAATATAATATAATATAATATAATATAATATAATATAGAATATAACATAATATAATATAATAATAAATCTAAATAATGTAAATAAACAAATACTTTGATTGTTTTATTGCCAACCAATATTTTATAACTCATGTTTGGTATATTAGTATATATAGTTGTGTAGATACGTTGAAAATTAAATTAAATTGAACCTTTTTACAGATTTTTTAAACAGAAACACCCATACACTCTTGTATTCACACCCAAATATATACATTAAGACCCATTTAGCAATATACGTATACAATTACACAATATTATTATTATTATCGCAGAATAAGCGGAATGAACCGACAATTTATCCAGCATATGTTTTACGCAGCGGATGCCCTTCCAGCTGCAACCCAGTTCTGGGAAGCATCCAAACACCATCATTCACACACATTTACAACGGACACTTTAGCTTACCCAATTCACCCACAGCGCATGTGTTTGGACTGAGGGGGAAACCGGAGCACTTGGATGAATCCTACGCGTGTTCATACATGAATCGTCTTAAATAAGATATAATAAACATAATAACTAATCTTAATTATGCTTCATAAACGTGTTTTGTAATAAATAGCGCCGCTCCGTGGTGTTCATAATAATAACTGCGTCGCTGTGTTACCGTCGAGCTCCTTTCGTCACTTCCTGGTTTCCAAGCGGAAGTAGCGGAGTTTGTTTGGTTACTATGATGCTTCTTCTTTTCAAAGATGGCGAAAAAGGGAGATAGATGATTTCAGAAAGTCTCTCCGTGTAGCGTTTTGTGTCGTGTGTGTTTTCAGGCTTTCCAGGAGTGTGTAACTTACAGTATGGCGAGCGTTGAAGATGACGAGAACTGCGCATTTGTAAGTCAACACGTTCATATATTAATATGAATAATGATTATAACGCAGATGGCAAAACATTCTGTAAAAATACTGGACGACGGAGAGGAAAAATAAAATAAATGACACTCAAAACCGTTTTCTCAAAGAGACATTTACAGATATTTCGACTTGGAAAAATAATAATTTACCCAGTTAATCCTGATATATAAAGTAACTGTCAAATAGATCTCTTTTTATATAATTAATGGCATAGTATATATATGGGAGCTTTTGCGGAAGTATGTGTTTATGTTTCCATTCAATTCAATTCAATTCAATTCAATAGTTGCTTTATTGGCATGACAAATGTTACAAATGTATTGCCAAAGCAGTTATAAAGTTTACATAAAAAAAAGAACATGCATATGTAATAAAAAAAACCCACAGTAAACACAGTAAGTAGTAGAAGTAAATAATAATAATAAAAATAATAATAAAAAAATTAAAGATATATACACATATTATTATCCAATATATCATATTATTATTCAATATATCATATTATTATTCTATATATCATATTATTCAGTATATCATATTATTATTTAACATGTCATATCATTCATATATATCATTTTATTATTCAATATATTATATTATTCAATACATCATATTCATATATATCATATTATTCATTTATATCAATAAAAATAATAGTAGATCAGAAAACACTGTACATTTAACAATCAACATTGTAGGATAAAACAGTAATAAAAACAGTAATAATCAGTATATTTACAATGATTCAATTATAATCATTTACATATGTGTGTGTGTGTGTGTGTGTGTTTGTGCGTTTGTATGTTTTGTGTCATATTTGTATTCATATATGTTTTTGTATTATACTATTAAGTTTTAATTATCAAATTTTAATGTTAAATAATAGTGAAAATAACTGACAGACGGAGAGAAAGAAATACAAAATCTCAGTTTTATTCAGAGACATAAACCGAGTAATATATGAGCAATTCCAGCGTTATGGATGTGACATTTGCAGTAAAAACTCAAAACATAAACGCACAGATAAGGTATATGTTAACATTATATTGAAACATCAGTTTACATTTTCCAAAACAAATATACACAGAATTATGGGATCAGAAAAATATCAATCTGAAAACTATTTTTATACTTTAAATGAGGAAAATGAACATGTGCTATGGATGTGATTAAAAAATTCTGCGAGTTTACAGTATACAACATACTTTGTAGAAATTCTGTGGATTAAACTGCACAATCCAAAAGAAATAATGATAATCACAAGGATAAGCGTCGGCTCTCGGTAGAACAAAATAGTTGGTTTTATTTTAATTTACATTTTTGCATTTATGAATAAAAAAACTTCATTATGGATGGGACACTTTTCTGTTATGGATGTGAAATTTCCACTTGAAAGGTTTTGGTAAATCAAATATAATTGTTTGAAAACATAGACAGAGACATTTTTGAGTATTTGTACAGCACTGTAAAATACAAGGATACACAAAAAAAGATTAGAAGGGTTTCGCTATTTATGATGACAACTTAATTTTTTCATGGCAAGGTTGACATTTGCATGGAATTGCTCATAAAATGCTATTTGTGGCAGATGATTATCCTTTGATAAAGTTACCCCTAAAAACGATAAAATTCTGATACCGTGAAATGTAAGTCGATGCACATAAATTGTGTATCACTAATTCATTATCAGTCAACAGGGTTCAAGAAAGTTAATAGCAATTTCTTAGCCACATATTTTAAATAATGTGCAAAATTCAAAGTGTTATGTAACCAAAAAGAGCAGTATTGAAAATGTGCAAATATATTTTATTGTAGTTCTAACTTATTTAACAAAAGGTGGCTGACTTGCCAAACTAATGGCAAACTGTGCAAAACACCACCTCATTTTTTTTTGTCATGTTGTACCCATAGAAATGTCTGCTTTTCTGAAAGACGTTAGAAACAGATGTTTTCTTTTAGCCTCATTATTTGATGTTGCCACAATGTTGCCCTCTCTTCACTGTACTGGTTGTTTCCAGGTTACGGGGAAAAAATAATGTGCTCAAAACATCCAGTTAGATAAGAGGAACTGAAAATCAATATGGTGTTTACAACATCACAGAGAAGGTAGCATTCAAAGGCGTAAAATTAATTAATTAATTTCTTTAATTAATAAATTTAATTATTTTTAATTAAATTTAATTTTTTTAAATCAAATTAAATTTTATTGACAGCTAATGATCCTGTCTACTGTCCCGAGTGTCTCTCATGCTGGCCCCGGGCCATCGGGCAGTCCATATTGTTGAACCCTGCTCTATGTCTTCCAGTAATATTAGTAAGATGACTTAAATTAATGATAGAAGTAGTGCAGTTTTAATTGGGGGACAAGTGTATCATGCAAAACAACACAATCATGATCCAGAGAAATGGTTTATTTCAGGGGTGTCCAAACTCGGTCCTGGAGGGCCGGTGTCCTGCAGATTTTAGCTCCAACTTGCCTCAACACACCTGCAAAGATGTTTCTAGAAAGCCTAGTAAGAGCTTGATTAGCTAGCCCAGGTGTGTCTGATTGGGGTTGGAACTAAACTTTGCAGGATACTGGCCCTCCAGGACCGAGTGTGGACACCCCTGGTTTATTTGGTAAACAGGCAAAGTCTTTTTTTTCTTAAATCTTTTTTTGTTTTAAATAAAAACAATAAAAAGCATGATTTATATAAAATAATCATTTATCTATACAAATGAACAAACATTTAGGGGTGGCATGGTGGCTCAGTGGTTAGCTCTGTCACCTCACACCAAGAAAGTCACTGGTTCGAGTCCCAGCTGGGTCAGTTGGCACTTCTGTGTGAAGTTTGCATGTTCTCCCCTAGTTTGTTTGGGTTTCCTTCGGATGCTCGAAAAATAAAAAAGTGTCCTTGATGAAAAAAAAATGCTAATAGATATTAATTGGTGAAAGGTTGTATCAGACTTTTACAGAAATATGAAGCAGTCCAATAATTTTCAACTCTGATAATATTAATGTTTTTAAGCAGCATATCATTATATTTTAATGATTTCTGAATGATCATGTGACACCGAAGATTGGAATAATGATTCTGAAAGTTCGGCTTTAAATCAAAGGAATAAATGACATTTTCTGCAAAATTTAATAAGAATACATTTATTTATAAAATGTTGCTGTATTTTCGATCAAATAAATGCAGCCTTGGTAGCAAAAGTAGTCTTCTTTTAAAACATTAAAACAATTTAATCCACATTAAGAGGTTAAATTACTGCAGGGCAAAGATTAATTGTGATTAATCGCATCCAAAACAAAGTTAGTTTTAACATAACAAATGTATGTTTTTTTTAAATATATTTATTGGGTATATGTAATACAAACACATACATAAAATCAAAACTACAAAACTTTTTCATTCATTCATTCATTTTTTTTCCCGGCTCAGCCCCTTTATTAACCAGGAGTCACCACAGCAGAATGAATCGCCAACTTATCCAGCATATGTTTTACGCAGCGGATGCCTTTCCAGCTGCAACCCGTCACTGGGAAACATCCATACACTCTCATTCACACACATACACTACCTACAATTTAGCTTAACCATTTCAGCTATACTAGATGTCTTTGGACTTGTGGGGGAAACTGGAACACCCCAAGGAAACCCACGCCAACACAGGGAGAACATGCAAACTCCATACAAAAATGGCAACTGACTCAGCCGAGGCTCAAACCAGCGACCTTCTTGCTGTGAGGTGACAGCACTACCCACTACGCCACATCATCGCCCATACAAAGCTGTTTTTTGCCTAGATATTTAAATTCATATATTATTTTGCATCATATACTTAGATTTTTTTACATCTAAACATAAACATTTTTTCAAATACATTCATGCATGTGTGTATTTATATAGACATAATAAACATTTATAGTACACAGGCATATATTATGTCAAAACAAACTTTTATTTAGGATGTGATACATTTTTCCCCCAGCACTTAATTAAAACTATCAAATTTCATTAATCATTGCAGTAAATTAAGCTGAGGCTTTTAGTTAACCCTGTTGAATTGTTTCAGGCACTGATCTTATACTACTGCCAGGAAAAGTACTCCAGTCATGTCGTCAATGTTTCCAGTGAGGCTCAACGGAAATTCAGTCAGGATCCAATCTTTACATTCCTCCATGCTTATGGGCTGCTTATGCAAGGTGATCGAAACCCACCGTTTTCTTTCTTTGTCTTCATTTGACATCTTGAGGAATGGTCCTCACATCTGTTATTTTACAGATCAAGTGCTGGACGCCATTCAGGAGCTGGAGATGCTGAAGGAGAAAAGAGACGTTTCCCTCTGTGCGCTCATGGCTCTGGTTTATGCCCACAAGAAACGACCAAACCCTGGTAGATCTGTTGATGAAAAATGAGTTATGGGTTCTTATGAGTTGTCTCGTAGTGTGTAGTTTATGATGCGATAAATGAATTAAACTCACCTGCAGATCGAGAAATGATCCAGGATCTGGATGTACGGGTGAAGGAGGAGAGGAAAACGGCTGGTCCTAAAGCGCTGTATTACGCAGGCATGCTGCTGTGGCTTCTGGGCCGCAATGACAAAGCACGAGAGTATGTGGACAGAATGATCAAGATCTCCAGTGGCTCGAAAGAGGTCAGCTTTTCTAACGCATCCTCATATTAGACTTCTCCAGAAGGAGAAATGACTGGTCAAGAGACCAGTGTATTGATCAATGGCACATGTTAACTAGCTGGACTGTCATTTGATGCCTACATTCATTCATTCATTCATTTTTCTTTGGCTTAGTCCCTTTATTCATCAAGGGTCGCCACAGTAGAATGAACCGCCTACTTATCCAGCATATATTATACACAGTGGATGTTCCTCTAGCTGCAACTCAGTACTGCAACACAACCATACACTCTCACATTCACACACCTACTCTATGGCCAATTTAGATTATTCAGTTCACCTATAGCGCATGTGTTTGGACTGTGGGGGAAACTGGAGAACCAGAAGGGAGAACATACAAACTCCACACAGAAATGCTGCAAAGATTCATTTTAGGAGTAATTTGACCTGCTCAGTCATAATGATACTAAAAGATTAAGCAGTAATCTTTTACTGTTAAGAATTAAGCAGTATAATTTATAATGTTGAGCATAATGAACGATTACTGTAAAGCAGGGGTGTCCAAACTCGGTCCTGGAGGGCTGGTGTCCTGCAGATTTTAGCTCCAACTTGCTTCAACACACCTGCAAGGATGTTTCTAGAAAACCTAGTAAGAGCTTGATTAGCTAGCCCAGGTGTGTCTGATTGGGGTTGGAACTAAACTGGCCTGGACACTGGCCCTCCAGGACCGAGTGTGGACACCCCTGCTGTAAAGGGATAGTTCACCCCAAAATGAAAATTCTCTCATCATTTAGTGACTCTTCACTCGTTCAAAACCTATTCAAGATTCTTTCTTCTGTTGAACACAAAAGAAGATATTTTGAAGAATGCTGATTCATGGCACCGTTGACTTCCATAGAATTTATTTCTACCTTGAAAGTCAATTGGTTCCAGCAATCAGCATTCTTCTAAATATCTTCTTTTGTGTTTGACAGAAGAAAGAAACTCATAAAGGTTTAAAACCACATGAGGAACAGAAAATGATAAGGTCATTTTTTTTAATGAACTATCCCTTTAAACGGGTATATTATAAATACTAAAATAAAAAAATATATATATATTTTTTATAATAATTTTTTCAGGGTTTTCAGCTTTATTAGATAGGACAGTAGAGAGTATTGACAAGAAAGCATGGGGAGCAGAAAGAAGGGAAGGATAGTCATAGGACCGCGAGGCGGAATCGAACTCGGGTCGCCGTGAGCACCGGAGCACAGCGGAATGAACTGCCAACTTATCCAGCATATGTTTTACACAGCGAGTGCCCTTCGCTGTACAGTAGGTGAATTGAATAAACTAAATTGGCCGTAGTGTACAGGTATGTGTGTGAATTAGTGCGTACGAATGTTTCCTAGTACTGGGTTTCAGCTGGAAGGGCATACGCTGCATAAAACATATGCTGGAAAAGTTACCTGTTCATTCCGCTGTGGCTAACCCTAATGAATAAGCTGAAGAAAAATGAATGAATGAATGAATGAATGAATGAATGATATTTTGTGTGCAACTTTTAATGGCTTTAAGTTTTCACAAATATAAGACTTTCTTTTTAGGCCTTAAAGGGGCGAATTAGGGATATTAAGACCTTTTAAACATTTGATATATAAAAATAATAAGTTAAAACTAAAATAAAAGTACATAAAAACAACAGAGAACATATTTAAAATATAAATCTAAGCATAAAAACTAAGTTATGGTAAAAAACAAAAACAATGTGTCAATGTTAATACATTAATCCTAATCTCTGCGTACCCAGTCTGTGATGTCATTTCCTTCCGCATTCTTTAATTTTTAAAGGTCCGTACTGGCCCAATACCTCCATAAGTGTTTCCATTCTCTCATCAGTTGGAATAAAAATAACTTTTGCATAGATTGATATGATTGAGACACTTTTCTTTTGTCCTATAATTACTGACGTGCCAGAACCAACAAAATTATTTACAGCAACCAAGACCACACATAACCTAAAAGGAACACTTTCATATTTGAGTAAAAAAAAACAAAGAAAAACACCTTTTTTGGGAGGGATATTATTTTAACCCAGACAACATATACAAATATTTTAATCACTTTCAACATTGTTTTATGAAAATTCAAAGGGTTTTCTTTCAAAAACATACCAAACTTTTGCATTTACACCTCTGCATGTGGATTTGGGAAGCTTTTGAATTTGGCGGAAACCTCAAAATAGCACTTGACTCTAAGTGGTTCATGATTAGCAGATTTTCCATTTGTTTAGCCATTTATTTAGCGTTCGCTTTATTCAATGTTTATTTACTCGTTGTTTTATAGGGAATTGTGCTGAAAGGCTGGATTGACCTGCGATCTAATAAAGATGCTTATGCAAAGAAGTCTGGGAAATACTTTGACGAAGCTCTGAAGGAGAAAAGTGACATTTTTGCTCTGATGGGGAAGGTAATTTAGTTTAACTCTTCAGCAATGTAGATACAAAGATGTCCCTATTGATGTTCACCTATAAGTGTGTGTGTGTATAGTTTATATTTTTCAAACAGTTGACTCCTTAAAAGTGTGTCTAATTTTTAAGCAAAAAAACAAATATACAAAACAAAACAAAAAAATACTGCTATTCTTATTTGTGTATTTATTTATGTATTTTGCAAATAAAAATATTAAACAAAAATTTGCAGTACAAAAAATGGAACTTTTTTTTTTACATCTATATATTTCATATATACATCTGTATATTTCCTGATGCTATATAGCTAAAAATATATTGTTTTGTAAAATATTAATCGTGTCTTTTTGTCAGGTACATTATTATGAATATCGCCAGAATTATTCTGGTGCTTTAGAGACCATTAACCAGGTGATTGTGAGTTACCCGTCCTTTCTACCGGCTCTGGTGAAGAAAATGAAGCTGCTATTGACTCTGCAGGACTGGGAACAAACTGTGGATGCAGCTCAGAGGTAAAATTCACAACATGACAGATTTAAATGTTGCAATCAGTCCTCGTGGCATTTAAATACATACAGTCGAATCCAAAACAATTAGCCCTCCTGTACTCACTCTTCGAATAATTCCCAAATTTTACTTAACAGAGCAAGGATTTTTTCACAGTATTTCTGATAATATTTTTTCTTCTGGAGAAAGTCTTATTTGTTTCATTTCGGCTAGAATAAAAGGAGTTTTTAATTTTTAAAATACAATTTTAAGGTCAATATTATTAACCCCCTTAAGCAATATTTTTTTTTCCGATTGTCTACAGAACAAACCATCATAATACAATGATTTGCCTAATAACCCTAACCTGCCTAGATAATCTAGTTAAGCCTTTAAATGTCACTTTAAGCTGGATACTAGTATCTTGAAAAATATCTAGTCAAATATTATTTACTGTCATCATTGCAAAGATCAAATAAATCAGTGATTAGAAATGAGTTATTGAAACAATTATGTTTAGAAATGTGTTGAAAAAATGTTTGGGGAAAAATATACAGGTGGGCTAATTATTCAGGAGGGTTAATAGTTCTGACTTCAACTGTACATAGACTCTAAAAGACAAAAAGGTGAACTGCATTCAAGTGCAAATGGAGTTAGATGTGATTCCGTGGATCTGTACAAAGAGAGCGAGTCATTGTTTCTCTTTCTCTGTTGGATGAGGGCCAATGACAGACAGAATGAAAAGGCTCTTTTAGATTGCTCACTGAGAGCTGTATGAACTACACAGCAGGACCTCAAAGGGTCTGTGTGAAACCCGGTTCTCTCAGGTGGAACTTTTTTAAAGCTACTTTACAGTATGCGTTTGTTTTAAAATGGAATCTCCAGGATTGATTTTAAGTTATTTATCATATGTTCAACTGAACAATCATATTCAGCGTAATTTTTTTACATTTTATTTATTTATTTACATTTCCTATTGTATTAGGAAGCTATTATTATGTATTATGTTTTTATTATGTATTATGTTTTATGTGTTTATGCTTTTATCCAACTAACAATTTTTAGTTTGACCGGAGATGACACAGGCTTCTCCCAAAAGATAATAAGATGATGGATTAGTGGCATCATTGTGGAAAAAAAATCTTTAAGTAATAATATTTCTTTAAGTCAATAATTTCTTTAAGTCAAGTCAATTGTTCAATAATTTTGTGCTTGACTGTATATTAATCTTGCAATGAAATAGCAATAAGTTGCTAATGTTGCAATAAATAATCAAGGAAACAAGCTCTAAAATAGTTTAAATTAGTGTTATTTTGTCACACAGTTTAAACAAAATCACAACAAAACTGTCTTTCTAAATGTTTAAATAGAAGAAATTGAATGTAGTTTAAATCTTAGTAAGGTAGTAAGGTAACTGATAATTTAATATTTTCATCCATATGCATTAATATGGCGCTAAATAAATCGTAAAATAATTTCCTACATGTCTGACAAAGATGAAATGTCCAGTTTGTGTGTAAATTAATTTTATAAACGATATGTTATATTTACAGAAATCATATTACCCACAAATAAAAGTGTTTAATGTTTTAAATAACCTTATGAGATGGGTAATTAGGCCAACAGGGTAACCGTCTAGTAACGCATTACAATAGTCTAACCGAGAGGTCATGAAAGCATGAATAAGCTTTTCCGCATCAGACATTGATGATATTGGCATTGACATTGGCATGTGTTGAAGTTTGGCAGCAAAATTTTAAGATTAAAAAAATGCAGTTTTACAGATGCTTGAAATCTGGCCTTGAAATCCAATTTTTAATATCAGCTATACAATCTGTCAATTTAGTAAATTCATACAAATTATCAGGTTGAGAGGAGATATAAAGTTGTGTATCATCAGCATAACAGTGGAAGCTAACTCCATGTTTTAAATGATATCGCCTAGTGGTAGCATCTCATGGAAAGTCATGGAATTTTGACATGACATTTTCCAGACCTTGAAAAGTTTTTGAAAAACAGAAAAACCCACTATGTTTGGGAAAAGTCATGAAAATTAGTTTGACAAATATCTGTATACTTGAATTAGGGCTGCGCGATATTGGAAAAATCTGACATTACGGTATTTTGTATTTCTGTGATATATATTCCGATGTGAATTCAATCTCAATAGATGATTTGACAAGTTTATTTAGATTGGTTGAGGGGATTTTGCAGAGGAGTGAATCTCGAATATTATATACAAATAAATTACAAGCATAGATGAAAAAATAAAACAAAATAGATTTTTGCGTGTTCTATGATAAGCTGTAATCAATTTGAATGTCATTATTTTTCTTATTATTTACAATGTACATGTAGACATTACATGAAACATTATGTCATGAAAATGTACTTGAAAGTTCTGGAAAAGTTTTGGAAAAGTCATGGAATTTTAGTAGTGAAAATGTGTATGAACCCTGAGGTTTGTTTTTTTGTAGGAAGGAACATAGTTGAGCAGATACGAATTTTTCTAGTATATTTGACAGAAAAGGCTACCCTTAAAAGGGTCTATAATAAAATTATATGAATAAATGTTATTATTTTACCACTTCATTGACAATATTTTCCACAAAAGTACGTGTGCACAGACACACATTCAAATTAATACAAGTTTGAAGAATAACAGACGAATTTTAAAATTTAAAATCTTTTTCGCTGACAGAGGGAAACAGAACTAATGTTTTGAAAGACAGTTAAAATACTAAAAAAAAATTGTTTTTTAATATGTATATGATTATAAAGCTTGTTTGGCATGCTGTCCAGGGAGAGAGCCCTGAACTCATAAGATCCTCGAGCCCGGGGCTCCCTTCTGTTTGCAGGGCGAGAGGAGAGAGTTTGAGCTCAGGTAGATCTCGAGAACTCCCCTGCTGTAGTAGCTAATGAGCAGATAGTGATTGCTCTTAAGAGATAACTACTTACTAGGAGCATGTCTATGGTCAAGTAAATTAAGTTGCATGTTTTTGGACGGTGGGAGGAAACCAGGGAGACCCACATGAGCACGGGGAGAACGTGTAAACACACAGAAACGTCGGCTGGTTGGCAAGGACTAGAACCAGTGACGTTCTTGCTGTGAGGCAACAGTGCTAACCACTGGGCCACCGTGCCACCCATCTAGGAAAGGAGGGGGAGTAGGGGTGGAAGGGGAGATTCTTCAAAACGAAGATGGCTGTTATATGATATTTATAGTGGCTTAGGAATTATCTGATTGGTTAATGATAAATTGGACGTTGCGGGGTTACCCGTAAGCAATCATAAACACGTGATCCTCTTGAAATGAGTTTATAAATAAACTTCACTAAGTGATTATTGATTATTGTATTATATAAGTTTTATTCTTTTTTTCTGTTTGTAAACTATAGTTAGACTAAACAACATTTAAGCTATTCTGAAAGTCATGGTATAATTTATGGTAGTCATTATTTTTTGTTCGTAAGCATGCAATTATTGGACAGCATACATTCTAATTTAATAAGAATGCAGCTAGTATAAAAGTAAAGCAATGTTTCAGTTTTATTGTTCCAATGCTTAAAGCCCCTTCTCATTTCAGACCTATGAGCTATAATATATTATAATTACACATATCATTAAACTGAGACTTTTGTTTTGAGTGACATATTTTGAGTGATGATGTGAACTAATTATTTAAATGAACCATTTCAACAAATTCCTAAATATGAATCAAACCTTACAAAAGTTTAGTTATTTAACGTAAAAACGCAGCATCATAGATTTCTCCTGCAATAAAAACAGATGACAGGAACATCATTCTGAATGGAGCAGATGTGGGTGGTCAGTTACTCAAAAGTTTCCCTCAAACAGACAAGAAAGATGTTTAATAATGTGGTGTTTATCACAGAATAAAGTCATGCTGGCTGTGGACATTCAACATTTATTATATCTAAGTTACAGATTACATACACAAATTAGAAGTTGCATAAATGCATGTCTCACAACATCTGTTCTGCACACAAACAGTCTTTAGTCTTAATTTCCTGATGCTGTGATCATGTCAATATTTCAGGCTTGTCCAGCGAGATAAAAATAACCTGGAGGCTCTGAGGATGCAGGCCCTGCACGCTCTCTGTCGGGACGGAGACATCGCTGAGGTATGGCATTACCATCATACAGCTTTGTTTATTGCATTGTTTATTACGTCATTTATTATATCAGAAAGTCTTATTATGGTTTACAAATATTAGCATTGCAAATAACAAGGGATATTGCATTATACTTTGTTCCTCTCTGATAACTGTATTGCAACTTTTGCATAAGTCTTTGCTCAGAAGAGATACTACTCAATTCAGTTCATCATTTCTGTAGCGTTTTTACAATGTAGATTGTGTCAAAGCAGCTTAACATAGAAGTTAAGTAAATTGAATCAGTGTCAGTCCAGTTTTATTTAGTTCAGTTCAGTGTGATTTACATTTCACTGCTGAAAGTCCAAACATTGAAGAGCAAATCCATTGATGCACAGCTCCACAAGTCCCAACCAAGCAAGCCAGTGGCAACAGTGGTGAGGAACAAACCAACAATTAAAGAAAAATTGAAGGAAAAACCAGGCTCACCTGGGCACGTCCAGTTCTCCTCTGGCCAAACTTCTTGTGCAGAACGCTGTAATGCACCAGGAGCTCCCCCAAATACTGGGGAGCTAAACCGATCAAGGCTTTACAATTTATACAGTAAACAATCCCTTCAATAATTTAGCTCTTAAGTAAGTTTAAGCTGTTTTTATAAATTTATTATTTCTATTGTGAGTAAATGCTGTGCTTTAGACAAATATATTCATCTAATAATTCAAAAGTAATTATTCTTTCAAGTTGACTGTTTACGGTTTTCAATATTGATATTTAATATTAAATGTTTCTTGAGCATCAAATCAGCAAATTTGAATAATTTCAGAAGCTCATAAGACTACATTTTAAAATATATTCAGTATATATACAGCATTTTACTATATTGCAAATTTTTTTTGCACTTAATGCAATAATGTAATAAATGCAGCTTTTTTAAAAGTGTGTGTGTATCCGCTTGTTAAGTCGAGATGGAATACTGTTTCCAGGAATCCGCTACTCATTTGAATTGAAAAAAATATTAACTTTCTAGTCATATTGCACATTAAAGTGAATGTTATATAAAATCATGGCGTACACAACAGTCTTTGTACTTGCTGCATAACAGACACCAATATTTTAACAATTTATAAAAAATGAATCACTTTCTGGCCATTGGATATTAGGTATAGATATATATATATATCTATATATCTATATCTATATATATATACATATAGGTATTAATATTCCGATTGTGATTTTCAAAAGTATTACATTGCTTTGTAAACGATCATTATTACCATTTGTTGAGTCTCTCCATACAGTGTGATATAGTGCTTGGACCTGGAAACCACTTCGCGTGATGTCAAACTTAAGCAGCTAGGTTTTTATGCTCACGAAAGCTGCATTTATTTCAAGAGCAAATATAATATAGTGAAATTGATAAAATAATCATAAAAAAAACAAAACAATATTATATTATTACCAATATTATATAATGCCACGCTATAAATAACAGTTTAATAATTATGTCATTTTGCTCTTTTATTTACTGAATAATGAATTATTTCTCTGTTTACAGTCTGTAAGTCAGCTGTCAAATCTGATAAGCAATCTGGACATTCAAGAACCAAGCAATCCGGAGCTCTTCTACAGGATGTCTTTGGCTTTCACTCGAGTGGTAATACTCAGATTCATACAGTCACCATTTAACATTTATGTTTACATGAATCTTGACAACATATTTGTCACACCCTTTTACAGATGAATTGATTCATAATGCATTGGCCTTCTATATTTCGTCATGCTCAAAGCTACATTAATAATGTATTTCCTTCAAGCTGCTGTAGCACAGAAGTAGTAATGCTGCGTTTAGATGTGTTTACAGTATGTGGTCTCTTTCTAGTGTGGAAGAGCTGAGATGATCCTCCAGCACACTCACAGGATGGTGGAGCGGGCATTTGCACAGGCCTCCAATGACTCTGAACTGGCCACAGAGATGGGCTACCAGCTGATCCTCATGGGCAGAGTCAAAGAGGCCATGAAGTGGTACAAAACAGCAATGACTCTCGATGAGAGCAGTGTCTCAGCTTTGATAGGTGAGAGACATTTTTAAAGCCATAAGGAAAAGAGTCAAAATTATTAGCCCTCCTGTGAGTTTTTTTTTTCTTTTTGAAATGCTTCCCATATGATGTTTAACAGAGCAAGGATTTTTTTTTACAGTATTATTTAAAGTCATATTTGTTTTATTTTATTTTTATTTCGGCTAGATTAAAATAATTATTTGTTTTAGCTATAATTTTACATCTTTCGTTTGTGATTTGTATTGTGAAGCACATCGGTCAACGTTTGGTTGTGTTTAATAGTGCTATATAAATAAAATTGACATTAACGTCTTTAAATGTCACTTTAAGCTGAATACTAGTATCTTCAAAATTATTTTGTCATATTCAAGAGCATAAATCTCATTTAACACTAGGGGGTACAATAAATATAAAATTTCCCTTGAGCAATTTTTTGAGGGGGACACAAATAATACAGTCAAATTGTACTTCTAAAGATATGTCCCCACAGTTAAAAACTCTGGCTCTATCATTATTATTGCAGCATGGACACCGTGTCATTATGGTTATTTTCAAAGTTTTCTCAGGTTCAGTGACAGCAGATTTTCCTTCAGATTGTTTATGTTGCGAACGGTCAACAGACTGACTCCTGAAGCAGAAAAATTGCAGGAAAATATGTTTTCGAAACTCATAATAACTAACTTGTTTACATTACACTTGTTAAATGGACAGATCAAACTGTAAATAGGTGAGCCTGTGAGGTTCAACTGCTGAACAGCCACAACACTAAACACATTAAAGAAACTGCTCATCTAAATAAAAACTCTGTCATTATCCCTTCACCCCCTTACCTGACACTGTACATCTGAATGACCCTGCTCTGCTGTCCCTCAATATTTTCTTTCTCCTTTGCCTGTGATTGACATTGTGACATTAGTATTTTATTGTTATTATAATTTGTATTTTATCATTGTGACATTAGTATGTTGCACTTTGCAAGAAACTAACACTAACGTTAACTAGATAGGTAATATTTCAATCGCTTACATAGCAGACATATGTAAAATACATCGGTAATCAGCATTTTTACCGCAAATAATTGATGAATGATTCTGTATCAACAACATTAAAGATAATCGCTTTATTTACAGTGAATAAAGTACCCTCCTTACTGGAGATCTTCCAGAACTGAGCCGCAGCCACACACCTTACTTGTGTGTGCGCATAGTCGGAGAGATGAACCGGGAAAGCAGCCAGTGGACCAAACTCAACAGCTTCTAAACGCATTTTAAATGTGAAATACGTTTTTTTTCTTTCTACATATACAATTATTTTAGGTATAGATACATATATTTTTCACAATACAGAGTGCAATTTGTTTTTTTACTTTTTTTTTGGAGGGGGGGACAACCCTCGGATGGGAGGGGACATGTCCCCCCTGTCCCCCTCGGGATTTATGCCCCTGGTCATATTATGTACTGTCATCATGGCAAAGATAAAAGAAATCAGTTATTAGAAATGTGTTGAAAAAAAAAAAATCTTTTCGTTAAACAGAAATTGGGGGAGAACATACAGTGGGGCTAATACTTCTGGAGGACTAATAATTCTGACTTCAAGTGTATATTGAAGATTGAGCAGTTGGAATGTTGTTGTCATTCATCACTGATTTTTTTTTTTTTTATCATTTCATAAAAGCAATGCACAGTACTGTAATACCTAATGTGTGGTCTTTAATTTCAAACACCCTAAAAAGGCATCGTTTACGCCATTTGGAAAGCATATATTTATTACATGAAAGTCACTGGCAGACAGCTGCTTTCCAGCGCTCACATGTTAAAATGCACTTATATTTCAAAATGTCTTTATGATGGTACATAAATTACTAATTTATTAATTACCAGTTATGCCTTGAAGGGCTAAACCGACAAGAAGCAACATCACATATATCAAAGCCATTGCATTAGATTGCATTAGGTCTATTCGATGTTGTCAGTAATTACCAAACAACAGTAATTCTGAAAAAAAAGAAGAAATTAATATAATTTTTTTTTTTATTATATTTTAAAATTATAAATGTTTATTTTGGAACTAATTAAAGCTGAAGCAAAAAAAAGTAATTTAAGTAGATTTTACAAAAACATAAATAAATTTACATTCATTCATTAATTTTCCTTCGGCTTAGTCCCTTAATCAGGGATTGCCAAAGCGGAATGAATTGCCAACTTATCCAGCATATGTTTTACACAGCAGATGCCCCTCCAGCTGCAACCCAGAACTAGGAAGCATCCATACATGCTCATTTACACACATACACTATGGCCAATTTAGTTTATAGTTTATGTATAGTGCATGTCTTTGCACTGTGGGGGAAATCAGAGCACCCAAAGAAAACACTGGGAGAACATGCAAACTCCACACAGAAATGCCAACTGACCTAGCAGGGATTTGAACCAGTGACCATCTTGCTGTGAGACGACAGTCACTGAGCCACTGTGTCGCCCACGATAAATTAACATAAAAAATAAATTAATAGGGGCGCCACGGTGGCGTAGTGAGTAGCACGTTCACCTCACAGCAAGTATGTCGCTGGTTCGAGCCTCGGCTGGGTCAGTTGGCATTTCTGTGTGGAGTTTGCATGTTCTCCCCAAGCAGCAACCTCCCGCTCTCCCTCGGGAAGCCAATACGGAAGTAACTAAAACTTGCAATTCATCGAAAATTCCGCTAGTCCTGGCTGTCCTGGCTCCAAAATAGAGCAAATCTCCAATGAGCCCACTGGTGAAATGGCCAATTTTACAGCAGAAAAAAAGGTGTTTACAGCCTGGTACAAAGAACGATTTTGGTTCATATAGCTTATATTACCCTTCATGACAACTGTGAGGGGGGTGAATTTTTTTATAACTCATCCGTTTCCTTTATATTAAGCTAAATTAAGTTTGCATAATTAAGGGCGTGGCCACTTGAGTGACAGCTAGTCGCGCTGGTCGCCGTCACGTCACGTTAGCTGATTCCGGCTGATTCGTCGTATTTTTGTGTTGTTTTATTTGGCTTTACACAGTCAGTCGCCTTTTGGAATTATTTCCTGCAATTATCAGATGATATGGCATGCTGTGTGCACTTAATTGTGCTCACAAACCATTCACGTGGCCTCCGTTTCCCAGGTGAGTGAAATTATATACTTATACCATATCTATAAATGTAATTGCTTTATTTAGGATAATTTATCATTTATAATGTTCTTCAGAACTCTAATGCACTCCAGAATCTGACAGATTGATCAGCTGTACCCTATAAAATCATCATCTGAAGCGTTGTCATACAGTGTTCTGCCTGGATTTCCTAAATAGCCCTGCATTTACTAACACAGACTATATCTGAAGTATTTGGATGTAATCCGCACTTTCTTCCTGTTGAAAAAATGTTGAGTGGCTTGATGTATTACAACAGTGTTTTCAACAGACTAAACACTTTATTGATATAGTGTACAACCAAGCACGTGTGTTCAGAACACAAACGAGTCGCAGGTAATGAAATATGATGTGTTTCTGCCATAAGAAAGCTCTTAGCTTAATGGCAGCATGCGTCCCGTAGCTCCGCTCACGCTCCGCCCACGCTCCGCCTCTTTGCCCTTGTTTGGTATGCCTCGGTTGGTGCGATGACGCGCGAACAAAATGGCGACGGTTGGCCACGCCTACTAGTGGCTTCTTTTGGGTTCATCAGAAACCTATGGGTGACGTCACGGATACTACGTCCATATTTTTTACAGTCTATGGTTCTCCCTGTGGTTGCGTTGGTTTCCTCCTGGTGCTCCGGTTTCCCCCACAAGTCTAAAGACATGTGGTATAGGTGAATTGGGTAAGCTAAAATTGTCTGTAGTGTATAAGTGTGTATGTTTCCCAGAGATGGGTTGCAGCTGGAAGGGCATTTGCTGCGTAAAAACATATGCTGGACAAGTTGGCTGTTCATTCCACTGTGGCGACCCCGGATTAATAAAGGCACTAAGCCGACAAGAAAATGAATTAATAAATTAATAGTAGATAGATTATAGTGATACAAATACTTCATAGTAATAGAATATAGACAACAATAGTATAATAAATGTTGAAACTACACTGTCTAGGATGCCTGACTAAAAATAGCACAATTATTCAACCAGTGTTTGATATGCTGTTTGTGTATTGTGTTTGTGCAGGTATCATCAGGTGTCAGCTAATGGAAGGACACATTGAGGACGCAGAACAGCAGCTGGAGTTTCTCACTGAGATCCAGCAGTCCATTGGCAAATCGGGGGTGAGAAACCATTTGTATGAACTACTATTTTACTTTAAACAAAATCGATATGGTTTCTCATACGTAGATGCATGCACAGACTTTTCCTAATTATAAAGTATTTTGTGTAGAATGATGTCTGCCCTTTCATTCAGATTCTGCAAAGACTTGGTTCATTAATCCACTTATGCTGTGTTTACTCCTTGAGTCATCCACCAGTGCATAATAGGGCCTGTTTACGTAAACCGAGGCCCATGTCGGGCGGTTTTAGTGCACACTTACGCAAACACGCACATCTGCTTAGCAATAAGCAGCTGCCACGTTGTAGGAACAGTATTAAGCAAACATCTAAAAAAACCATGTAAACTGAATTCAGTAAAACTTTTATTTTAAACAAGCTTTGCATATATAATACACTCCAAAAATTACTTTTGCTGCTTGTTTAAGCTAATTTAAAATGAGTTAAAATATGGAAGAATTGTGTTGTTTTTTATTTGGACAACCTAATTTTTTTACAGCAGGGAAAATAAGTATTGAACACGTCATGTTTTTCCTGGGAATAATGTCTCTAAAGGAGCTGTTGACATGGAATTGAACCAGATTTTGGTAAAAACCCAAACACCACAAACATAAAAATGAAACAAAACAAATCTGAAAAAGAGTTGTGTAAATAACAATAAAATGACACAAGGAGAACTTGCTGAACTACTAAAGTGTATTAAATACTTATATAAAGGTTTTTTTTTTTTGGTGATGACATTTTAAAGACGCTTCTCATATGGAGAACGAAGTCACATGCATTGCTCAGGTGTGAGTTTTTCACAGACTTAAACAGAGTGTAAAAATCTTGATGCTTCTGTGGGTCTCGTCTATCAAACCTGATCTTTATTTTGAATTTTCTATTGGATTCAAGTCAACCCTGCTCCTTTGGAGACTAAGCTAGGGCACATGCGCACGCAGCGACCAGCAGCAAGAGTTTGGCGTTTTGTTTTAGCGTTTTGTTTTTAGTCTGTTTTAGTTTGTTTTTATGTACATTGTTTACAATTTATGTGTTTGCGGAAGTCCCACTGTTATTTTAATTAGAAACTGACTGAGCTGATAGAAAAATGGATATCTGGAATGCCGCCGTGGTATGGATTGTGCTTATTGTGCTGGGAAATGATGTTATCTCAGCTACTAACCCAGCTGGCATGCGCTACACATATTCCAGGGACTCTTTGCTGCAACAGAATCGGGCCACTTCGGCTGACTTCTATCGGGATTTTATCCCTGTGAATCCTGGTAAAGACATGGATGTTATTAGAAGGAACTCTATCAGGAGAAGGGCGCGAGGGAAGCATGGAGGTGTAAAACTGCGAGTGCGCAAAAGGTCTTTCTCTAAAACACCCCTGCCCTCTATGATATTTGGGAATGTGCGGTCTCTAAGAAACAAAGTGGATGAACTTCAGGGTAATGTACGATTTCAGAAAGATTTTAAAGACTGCTGCATTATGGCCTTCTCGGAGTCTTGGTTAACAGAGCAAGATCCCCTAACCCTTTCTCTGAAAGCATTTGATAGTTTCCTTTGCTGTGTTTTGGATCATTGTCTTGCTGAAATGTCCACCCTGGTTTCATCTTCATCCTCTTGCTAATGCAGATGTTGAACTGAAGCAGGTAATATTCATTTACAGAGGCTTGGTAAAGAACTACTGAGAGGTTTCAGCTGCTGTCTGGGCTTCCACTTCCTTTCTGCACCTCCCTTTCTTCATGTGTTCAATACTTTTTCCCTGTGTCATTTCATTTTATTACACATAACCTAATTTGTAAACTTATTATATATATATATATATATATATATATATATATATATATTTTTTTTTTTTTTATTTATTTATTTTTTTTTGCATAAATGGATTTCTTTGGTTGTTACCCACATCTGGTGTCAACAGCACCTTTAGAAATATGTTTTCTGAGAAAAATTGTGACGTGTTCAATACTTATTTTCCCCGCTGTATGTTCAATATGCTTAAATGTGTAAAAATAATTCAGGTAACTACATCAATTTGTGTTGTGACAACATGAAGGAATTGTGTGGAACCCAGCATTTTTTACAGTGTAAATTGGGACTGTTCAAAATGAAAAGTTTACTGTATAAGAATCACTGAGTGCATCTTTAAGGATTGCGTAACTTGTGTGTTTTAGGAGCTGTTGTACCTGCGGGCTCTGTTGGCTGTAAAAAAGCGTAGGCCCCCAGACGAGGTGACCAACCTGTTAAATGACACGGTGGACACACACTTTTCTGGCCTGCAGGGTCTGCCTCTCAGCGTTGAGTACTTCGAAAAGCTCAACCCAGACTTCCTGCTTGAGATCGCCAAGGAATACCTCGCACTGTCTCCTGCCAAGGTCTGTGCCTAGAAAACAATACCATTACCAATAACCAGTCAGAACTCTCTAATAACTGCCTAGTAACCAATCAGAACATTAGTAGATTCCTATGAACACCCTGAGCATTCTAGTAACTTCCTAACAACCAGTCAGAACACTCTAGTACAGGGTTGAGCACCCAGGCTCTAGTACATGCCAAGTAACCAATCAGAACACTAGTAATTTGCTAGAAACATTCTGAGAATTTTAGTTACTGCCTAACAACCAAAGAGAACACTCTAGTAAATGCCAGCTAGAACAAACTAGTAACTGCCTAGTAACCAATCGGGACATTAGTATATGCTTAGAAACACCCTGAGGATTCTAATTACTGCCTAACAACCTGTCAGAACACTCTATAATTACACCCTCAGAACAGTATGGACATTACAGTAACTACCTAGTAACCTATTAAACGCTCTAGTAATTGCCTATCAATCAATCTGAACACTCTAGATACTTCATTTAAACCAATCAGAACACTGTAGTTACTGGTTAACAGCTAATCAAAACAGACTATTAGCCAATCAAAACACTCTAATAACTACTAATTCTAGTTTAACAGCATATTAGTAACTCCTTATCAACCAATCGGAAAGCCCTAGTAGCTGCCTAACAACCAATTAAAACTCTGTAGTTACTGCCATAAACCTTCCTGAACAACTGACCTGCAAGGCATTAGCAAACATCCTGAGTACTGTAGTAACTCTCAAGGTAACCCCAATTAATATGCTTGTAACCACCTAGCAACACACTTTTTATCATATAGGACACCCTAGCAACCACCTAGCATCAGTCTGTTTTGCATGCTTCATCTAGAATGGGTGTTGATGCACTGTCCTCTTGTGGTTTATTTTCTGGTGTTGTACTCTGCAGTCTCCAGCTCTCAGTCAACCTCCTTCACCTCAGCTGCAGCACGCCGCTTCTGTGCTGGATACCGTGGTGAAAGTAGTGCCTGGATTGCTGCAGGCTGTGTTTCTGATGGCCAGAGTCCGATTTCAGTCAGGTAATGTGGCCGATTGATATTGCCTTGTCTGATTATAGTGTTTTTTAATTTATTTTAGAATTTCCTTTACATTTTTGGTAAGTTTTATTTATTTATTTTTTTGTAATTTGTGTTTTGTCTTTATATGTGTTTATTTATTTATTTATTTATTTTTTATGTTGTATATTTTGACATTTATATTTTGATAGTTAATAGTAATAACCCTGCTTCCAGGTCATTTCCAGTCAAAACCAAAATAAAAAAAAGAAGTAAAAAATATTTAATTTTACTATTTAATAATAAAAATAATAATGATAATAATAATTTTATCTTATATCTTGACTAAACCACAGCTTTATGAGTTGGCTGGCTTTTGTCACTTCAGACTTCCTAGTAATAGTAGAAAATGGAAAGGAAAATAACCCTTGAGGAAATTTAGTTCTAGGGGCATTGGCCTTGAGGTAGAGATCTGCATAGGACTGTTTTTAAAGTCCCGCTCCTGCAAGGTTTTATTCTGCACTGATCGCTCCCGCCGAATATTCAGCCTTTGTTCTCCCGCTGCCCGACCCGCCCTGCTTTCTACCTGACCCGACCATTCCTGCTAAATTTTGATCTGGTTTCCAAACTCTCATGTTTAAATTGGGGACTACCAAAAGAGAGCGATAATAAATAAAACTGTAGGTTGTGCAAGGATTGTAGGCTAAATGTCAGTTTTGCTTGCCCCTTTGTGATGAGACATGAGTGCCGCCTTAAACTTGAGGTTCCAGTCTTGTGACTGCAAAAGGGTAAAACTTTGAGGTATTATCACATCGCTCAAAGGGTAATTTTTTTTCTATTTGCATCTATGATGCATGAAAAAGACTCCCATACATTAGACTTGCCTGATGTGGGTTTCCTAACAGTAAACTGACCTAATGTAAGCTGGAGGACATCTTCACTTTGTTCTCCCATGTTGGTAAAGCCTGCTCTGAGGACTGTTATACAGATGATGCACGCACAGACTTTCGGAAAAAAAAGCATGTGCAGAAAGCCCTGCTCATTGCGTTCATCGCATGTAAAGCCTGTTTCACACCGCAAGCGTGAGCAGTGCGTGTTTTGTTGGTGTCCATGTAAACAGATAAGAGCTTTCATACTGCACGCAGAAGCAGCGCGTCAGTACGAGGCGTGAGCATCGCTGAAGCAGCAGTGTTGAGGCCGTTTCGGCTCTGGGTCTATTTTTGCTGTGCTGCTCACGCTCAATTAAAGTGACAATGCATTGATAATGACCAAAAACACATTGAATTATGGTAAAAAGTAGCAATTTTATGCAATAAATGCATCGATAATATCCACTGATTTTTACATAGTCAATCAAATGAACTTAAACGATTAAAAACTGCAACAAATAATTATTTAGGCCCAAACTACAAAACCAAACGTAAAACAACTTTAGTATTAATTTTGCTTTATAAGTTGCACACTAGTTTGATCATGTATAAATATCATTATAACTATATTGTATAAATATTATTATAACTAGGCCTACATCATCCTGACAATCTAAAACAAAATGACATGACATCACAGGCGATTGTCTTCTGAGTGCACCAGACATGAATGACACTCAGTTAAGCATACAGTTCTTTATGATCTATATAATTTGTAAAATAAAGACCTGCAGGTTAATGAAACAGCATTGAAGAAAGTTGCCACTGGCCTTGGTGAAGATGAAAAGTTTTTTAAAAAGTGTATTTATATATATATATATATACAGTATGTCACAAAAGTGAGTACACCCCTCACATTTCTGCAAATATTATTTATATCTTTTCATAGGACAACACTGCAGAAGTGACTCTTTGACACAATGAAAAGTCAGTGTAAAGTTTGTTTAGCAGTGTAAATTTAGTGTCCCTTCAAAAAAACTAAAAATACAGCCAATAATAGCTGAACCCCTGGCAACAAAAGTGAGTACACCCCTTAGAAAAAAATTGAAAAGTTAATATTTTGTGTGGCCACCATCATTTTCCAGCACGGCTTTAATTCTCTTGGACATGGAGTTGACCAGAGCTTCACAGGTTGCCACTGGAATCCTCTTCCACTCCTCCATCACAACATCACCAAGGTGGTGGACATTTGACACTTTGTGCTCCTCCACCTTCCTTTTCAGGATGCCCCAGAGGTGTTTTAAGGGGTTTAGGTCTGGAGACATGAATGGCCAGTCCATCACCTTTACCCTGAGTCCCTTTAGCAAGCCAGTGAGGTGTATTTGGGGTCATTATCATCCTGAAACACTGCTTTATGGCCCAGTTTCCGGAAGAAGGGGATCATGCTCTGCTTTAGTATGTCACAGTACTTGTCAGAATTCATGTTTTCCTCATTGAATTGTAGCTTCCCAATGCCAGCAGCACTCATGCAGTCCCACATGATGACACTCCCACCACCATGTTTAATGATAGACAAGACACACTTGTGTTTGTACTCCTCACTTGGTTGCCACCACACACGCTTGACACTATCTGAACCAAATAGGTTTATCTTGGTCTCATCAGACCACAGGACATGATACCAGTAATCCTGGTCCTTAGTTTGAATGTCTGCGGCAAATTGTTTGCGAGCTTTCTTGTGCATAGTCTTTAGAAGAGGCTTCCTTTGAGGACAACCATGCAGACCAATTTGGTGCAGTGTGCGGCGTACGGTCTGAGCACTGACAGGCTGACCCCCCATCCCTTCAATACCTGAAGCAATGCTGGAAGCACTTATCCGTCTTTTTTCAAAGACAATCTTTGGATGTGACGCTCAGAACGTGCACTCAGCTTCCTTGGCTGACCATGGCGAGGCGTGTTCTGAGAAGAACCTGTCCACTTAATGCATTGAATGGCCTTGGCTGCAGCACAGTTTCAGAGTGTTGGCTATCTTCTTATAGCCTAGGCTTTATGCAAAGTAACAATTAGTTTTTTCAGGTCTTCTGAGAGTTGTTTGTCATGAGATGCCATGTTAAACATTCAGTGGCCAGGTTGAGAGAGTGGAAGAGCTTTTATACCAAATTTAACTCGCCTACTATCTGGAAACACCTGAGACAGTGTAAAACTAATGGGTCACATGCCACAGGGGAAGGAAAATGTCTAATTGTGCTCAATTTGTTCATTTTCACTTAGGGGTGTACTCACTTTTGTTGCCAGGGCTTCAGCTATTATTGGCTGTATTTTTATACTAAATTTACACTGCTAAACTAACTTTACACTGACTCCTTTTCATTGTGTCAAAGAGTCATTTCTGCAGTGTTGTCCTATGAAAAGATATAAATAAATATTTGCAGAAATGTGAGGGGTGTACTCACTTTTGTGACATACTATATATATATATATATATATATATATATATATATATATATATATA
>CAIGQQ010014385.1:1815183-1828333 GCA_903798035.1 Danio albolineatus
AGGTAACTAGATAGAATAGACAGAGATAGATTGATCTGTGCAGCAGCTGCCGATGAGCTGCGCGCTGCAAACGCAGTCGTGTGAAAGGCAAATGCCTGTGTGCTGCTTCTGCTCTCCATAGGTGCTGCTCACGCTTGCGGTGTGAAACAGACGTAACAGTTGTGAGCACTGGCTGTACCGATGCTCAATAAGAGTGAGAAAATCACAGCTGTTCCGAAATAACGTTGGGACTCGGGAGCGCTGTATTGTCAGACCACCTGCTCCCGTTCAAATTACACCAGAGTTGCTGACCGCTACTGCGTTTTATTCAGGAATTTATTCCTGCGCTGCAAGAAATCTGGTTGGGTCCCACAAATCTGTACTGCTGGAATGCAGACCTTTACCTATCTTTTGTGATAACCCCTATAATTTATTTTTCTTTTTTAAATGATTAAAATTTTTGGCCTCAGAAATAATTGACCGATCCAAGCTCTAAGATCTTCTCTTCATGTGTTGTACAGGTGATATTGATGCTGCCCAGAGCAGCCTGCAGCACTGTTTGGATCAGAACCCGGCTCACGCTGATGCCCATCTCCTCATGGCTCAGATCCATCTCATTCAGGGCAACTACAAACTCTCCTCCCAGTCTCTGGAGCTCTGCCTCAGCCACAACTTTGAGGTGAAACAACATAGCACAGAGTTAAACCAGACGCCATTCATGTTTTTTATTTTATTTTTATTTTATTGGAAGTAAAACAGTCACTATAAATAAGTTTTCATTATTTTGTTAATTTATTTCCACTATGGCTTGTATAGACTAGTCGAGCGATCGACTACTTCAACCACTAGTCGGCGCTCTCAGAAACAATCGACTACTCGAGCGTGCATTTATAAGTGACATCAAAACGACATATTCAACAAACACCACGACCCATGGTTAAAGCTTCCAACTACAACTGAGGATTAAATTCAAGATTATTTACATTATCACCACAGGGAATCCTCTCGAAGTGTAATGAACATCGGTTTCCTCTACTGTCCAAGCAAGCAAAGTAATTTCTTGCTATCCCTGCCACCAGCTCACGAAGTGAAAGAAATTTTCTTTGGCCGGCAAAACTGTAACAAGGCAAAGAGCAAGCCTGCATCCCTCTCAAGGATGCGCTTGTACAAACCAGCGATCCACAATCCAATCCAAAGTCCAAAGACTGTGGCTAGAGGATGAGAGCGGATGAAGTTAGATTCTATTCCTTATTTCTGTCGAAAACATGGTAAATGTAAAATGATTAAATTGCAAGATGCGCTTTTTATTCATAGTTGCGTTGCTGTTTTTTTCTATGACTTTTAAATATGAAATACATTTTCCCGTAGGCTACATTATGTCTGCATGTTAAAATAGCATGCAGTCATTTGTTTATTGTGTCTACGAATATTTTATTTATTATTTTAACATATTTTTTATTTATTTAAATAATTTACTCATAAATAGTTTATTTATTATTTATTTTCCGTTTCGCTTTATAGGCTATTGACGCTTGTTGAACAGTTTCTTTTCTGAACCAAAATCATTTTCATTCTGGTTATAACTGCTCGAAACTTAAATATTAGAGTTATTGTTTTTTTTAATCAGACTATTTTTTGTATAACAGCCTATTACTTGCGTGCACGTGGTCGTTTGCATAATCTTCATGCCGGTTAAAGTAGGCTAATATATTCGTTCATTTTGTTATTTTAATAACTGTTGAAACGTAGCAGAAATTAAATGATTGAATGAGATTTAGCCTAACGCCGAATAATTTTATTAATCTTTTAATTAGTTTTATGAATACTTCTATATAAATATGAGTTTCAAGAGGCATTTTAGGTGTCAGGTGTGGCTACTTTCTATAGCCTACATTAAATGTTTAATTCAAATGTAATGATAACCATACAGCCTTTTTTTCTTTTTTTCGTTAGTGTTATTAATATATTATTTATTTATTATTTATTTCGCTGCGGGTCAGCTGTATTGTTGACGAGAACTATTTTTGTCTTTCTGAACTGGTTTAAGTTCACTTAGTTCCTATTACTGCTGAAAACATGTTAAATGATAAAGTTACTGTAAAAACTTATTAAAGTATTGCAGGATGAACACGAGTTCGCTTCGCATATACAGGTAGCTTATGACGCAGGTGTTAAATGACAATGTTGTGTGCCGCTTTTTATTTTTATATTACTCTGTAACTTAAAGTAATACAAAGTTTTGACAATTTATGTTAGGCCTATGAAATCAATGTATTCGGCTATGAAATAATAAAACGTGTATTGAGAAGGATTTCTTCGTGTCTTTTTAACTAGTAGCTCGAAGTAGTCGAGTAACTCGAGTATTGTTTTGAAAAGAAATCGATGAGCAGAAACCAGTTGTCGTGCAAGCCCTAATTTCTACTAAAATTAAAATATATATCAAGCAAACAAGATTAATGTAAGCATTTTGAAGAAAAATACGGAACGCTTTTACTTAATATTAGTTGAAACAATACAAGCCTTCTTTTTTGGGGGGTGTGGGGTGGGTGGGAGGCGTAATTGTTTCATGTTCAATCCACTTAAATTTATAAAACCTCAATTAAAGGGATGGTCCGCTATCATATCATATTTTAAACTTTGGTTGATGTGTAATGCAGCTGTGTGAACATAAACAACATCTCTGAATGTAAGACGCTCAAAGATCAATGTAAAGGGAGACATTGGCTTTTACAGAGTTAGCTTAGCAAAGCCTACAGCGAATGAAGCTTGGGGACTACAAAAAAATACATCCAGGCTAATGAGATCATAAACCCTTCAGGTTATGTGCATACACCTTGCGCAGCGAAGGGGTGTGTCCCGAGGTGTTGGAATGATATTCACCTTATTCTCCACGTGCGAGCGGGCGCTGCCATTTGAATCTTTTGGACTCAAGACTTCCGGTATCGTTCACTTCCATTTATTTTTAGACGTTAAAAACTGCTTGTTGTGCAGCTTGATGTTGCAATCTGATATTTTTATATTATATTATTCTATTTTGTCTGTATAGTCATGAACACACTTGTTTTTAGAGCTAGCAGTTTGAGCGTTTTCTACTGTTTAATAGGCATGTGCCAGTATGAGATTCTGACGGTATGATAACCTTAGATAAAAATATCACGGTTCCACGGTATGACGGTATTGTGATTTACTGCTCTAAAATATCTTCTTTAGAAATGTCTGGCTAAAAAAACAAAACATTTTCCCCCTTTGAACACAATATATTTTATTTTGAGAAACATTTAAAATATTTTGGTGCAGTAAACATGTCAGGCTAAAAAAAAATCATGTGAATCATTGACTTCTGCGGTCTTCATTTGTTTAAAAAACACAGATGTCTTTACAATTTACACCTAAAAAAAAAAAATGTAAATGAAAATCTTACACATACCTTAGAAACGGAATAGCAGAAAATTTTGGCGGTATGAAAACCTTGAATTTTCCAAACCGCGGTATACCTTGAAAACCGTTATCGTCCCATGCCTACTGTTTAATATTACAAGTCATTTCTCCCAAAGGCAACTGAATCGGAAGTTCTAAAACAATAGCATAAATGAGCACACTTCCACGTCGCAGAATAAGGTCAATAGCAGAGACGTGTCTGAATAATTTTTGATTTGACTGTGTTTTTACACAGGTCCGTGAGCATCCTCTGTATCACCTGATTAAGGCTCAGGCTCAGAGGAAGATGGGGCAGCTTCAGGAGGCCATTCAGACGCTGCAGATGGCCATGAGTCTGTGTGCTGTCAAGAGGACCGGCTCCTCAGCCAAACGACAGAGCAAAAGAATTGAGCTCAGCTCAGCTGATTGCGTGTCTGTGTTTCTGGAGCTGGCCGAGGCACTGTGGCTCAATGGAGAACAGGTTAGTGAGAGTTCTGATCATCTTACCTATTATGACAAATATCAGAGAGAAACGGCTTCCCATGGTTCAATCCTAACCCTTTGTGTATTGATTAGGGGTGGAAAAGAAAAAAAATTGTCATTTGGTTTGTATCATGGTTTAATTTGGTTTAAATTGTAACACAAATACAATTTAGAAGTACAAAACATCAGCACTAAATGCTTAGCCTTATAAACTACCATTTTCAGTATTAAAAAAAGTTATTCTCAAGGCCGTTTCTTCAAATTTCAAACATTTGATTGAGCCTTTTATTGTTGATTAATGATAATTATAACATTGTGTTAATTTTGATAGCTGTTATTTAAAAATGTCTTTCACCAATGTGTATTTTCACTTTTAACTCAGACTTTGCCGACTGTTAAAGGGTCACGAAACACCAAAACACATGTTTTGAGCTGTTGACAGTCATATATGTGTCCCACGCTGCTATAAACACTATTAGGACACATATAATTGACTAAAGAGTGAAAATTGGTTGTTTTTGCATTTTTTCGAGCAAATTCGTTCTTCCGGTTTGAAGCGAATTTTTGAAGCTGCGTCACGCCGATGAGATCCATGTGTGTATTTCAGCGTGGAGACTGGACGTCTGTACTGGCGAGTGCATCCTGACGTCTCTGAGTGTGCGGCATTAATTCATGAGAAAGACTTGATTCAAACCAATCAGCGCACTCTATTGTGTATGCGGTGCAACTCATTAATATTCATGATCGCTTCGAAGATTGCTTGTACCTGTTATGCTGCGTTCACAGCAGACGCGGAAGACGTGGAAGACGCGTCAAGCGCGAATGATTTACAGTTTCAGTTTGAAAATCTGAGTTTCAGCCGACATTCGCGCCACATTAACCAATCAGGAGCTTGCTCTTGTGGGGGTGTGATTATGACGTAGCGCCTGTTGTTGGTGTCTCGGGGGAAAATCCTTCTGCAGTTCATCAAACTCGGCTTGGCTCAGTCAGAAGCACCGCTGAAAGCTAATCGACGCTGTTTATCAGCCTTCAAAAAGCACATAAAACAGTTATTCTCTCTATAAAACCCCTGTTAGCCATTTAGCAATAAAGCTACAGTCACCAAACCATAGACAGAAGCCCTGCCAATCATACAAATCCGAAAATAAAGAGAAACTGCCGTTAAAGTCAACAAATTAAAAATTTGGCAAATAATTTGATAACTGATGTCCATGTAAACACAGTCACTGTCTTTCTCTCCTGCGTCTGTGTTTGTTGTGCCTCTGTGTGAAAATGAGGGCGTGCACAAATGGAAACTCCCATTTTTATGCAAAACCTTCCCTCTTTCCCTTCCCAACACTCCTACCTAAACCGAGCTGGACACACCCACTTTCCTGAGCTTTTCCAAACTAGAGGTGTGAAAACACCACGCTGTGACTGGGGGGTTTCGTGGCCCTATAAAGTACACATGAAATCAAAAATAACTATATTGATTTTTGTCACATTGCTAGTTTTGTGGTCAACAATACATCTGTGCATGTCATTAATAATAATAAATAAAAAAAACTTTGTCCTTGTAATCTTTAGGTGAAATCTGAAAACGCACTTCGTTTGTTTTCAGTTAAATTCTCAGATTATGTCTCTCTGAGTTATTGGGCGTGGCTAACATACTTAACCACGCCCCTCCAACAATCAGTTTAGACAACAAACAGAAATGGTGGGGAGGAGGAGTCTCATATGATGTAATAACTCTCACCAAACACTTTTACATCTCCTTGAATGAAATACCTACTTTACTACATCCAATCAGCTCGCAGTAGAAAAACAAGCCACGCCCACTGTGTTTTCATTTAATTTTCCATTTCTCACTATTAACTAGTAGCTTATACTCGGTGTTAGTGGTGTCAACACATGCACTTCAGTACTCAAGGTGACCTAAGTTTGATTCCTGCCTTGAGGTCCTTTGCCGATCCTTCCTCTCTCTGCTCTCCATGCTTTCTTGTCAATACCCTATTCTGTCTTAACGATTAAACGTAAAAACCCTGAAAAAATAATTATAAAAAAAAGCTAGTAGTTTATTATCTGCTTATGATTAAGATATTGTCTGTTTTATTTTTTACTTATAAAGTGCACATTCTGGGGCGACACGGTGGCTCAGTGGTTAGTACTGTCACCTCACAGCAAGAACGCCGCTGGTTTGTGTCCCAGCTGGGCCTGTTGGCATTTCTGTGTGGAGTTTGCATGTTCTCCTCATGTAAGCGTGGTTTTCCTCTGGGTACTCCGGTTTCCACAGTCCATATAGCGCTATAGGTGAATTGAATAAACTAAATTGGCCGTAGTGTATGTGTGTGAATGAGTGTGTATGGATGTTTCCCAGTACTGGGTTGCAGCTGGAAGGCTGGAATCCGCTGTGTAAAACATACGCTGGATAAGTTGACAGTTTATTCCTCTGTGGCAACCCCTGATGTATAAATAGACTAAGCCGAAGGAAAATGAATGAATGAGTACATATTCTGCATGATCATACACATCCTGAATCCTACTAAATACCTAAACCTAACTACTACCTTAATGACTAAAATATAAGCAGTAAATCAGAAGTTTACTGAGGCAAAAGTCATAATTAATAGTGACAATTGTACCTTAATATAAAGTGTGATCATTATTGTTACATTCCTGTGTTGTGTGATTATTATTATTTTTTGCTAGTTCCTCTTTCTCTCTCTCTTGCGCGCGCTCTTCACTCTCTTTCTCTCTCTCTCGCGTGCGCGCTCGTTCTCTCTCTGTCTCTCTCGCGCGCTCTTTCTCTTCTCCGGCTTTCATTCACACAGAGGCTCCTATTGGCTACCGCTGCCCAGCTGTTTGCAGTGTCCCCCCTCACATCATCATACGGTCTCCAATCCAGCCGCTGCCACCGTGGCATAAAAGTGGTGACAGGACGCTACACGCGATAGTAATAAATACTGCAGCAATTTAAAAAAAAAGAATTGCTATTTTAAGAAGAATTGTGTTCATAATGACTTTATAAATGAATATTATTTTACTAGTGTCAAGTGTTTGGAGTTAAATGTTAAGTCAATGGGAGCACTTTGGGACTTCCTAGTACCCCGGGGTATGTTCCCATTTAGGCTGCAACCCCCTACAGATGCTGTGAATCCCATATTTCTATAAAAAATTCACACTCGGCACAGTGATTCTTCAAAGTTTGTCCCCATGTTATGTCAATGGCAGATTTGGGACGTCCTAGCTCCCCAGAGGTACAACATTTACCCCCTTTCGGGGTATGTTTTTACCCGGGCTGTAACCCTTTCGAGATGTCGTAAATTCCATATTTCTACGAAATTCACTGTGGGCGCTATGAGGATTTTCCGGAATAGTATATACCGTGTTCTAGAAAAATGAATGGGAGTCAATGGGGCAATACTAAGTCAATGGGAAACTTTGGGATGTCCTAGAGCCCCAGGGGTGCAACTTTTACCCCCTTGTGTGGTATGGATTTAACTTCCAGCATGAGGCAAAATAAACAAATAAGAAGTCATTTCAAGAAGAATTGATTTCATAAACACTTTAAAAAAATTAATTTTATTTTACTAAAATCAAGTTTTTGAAGTTAAATGTGGTTTTGACTTCCAGCATGAGGCAGCTAAAGTGATGCAAGATGCCATAAATGAGTTTACGGGGACACCAGAGGAGCTACGGGTCACTATCGCCAACGCTGACCTGGCACTGATGCGAGGAGATACGGAGCTGGCACTGAGCATGCTCAGAAACATCACGCCTGAGCAGCCCTACTATATACAGGCCAAAGAAAAAATGGCAGACATTTACCTGAACCACAGGAAGGAGAAACGACTTTATGTCAGCTGCTATAGGTAATGCATGTTTAGTTTCTCATCTGTCAGATTTACAGTGTACAAACTTCCTTGATCCATTAAACAATTTTTGGGAAATATTTGAAAAAGAAAATAAATAATTCACAGCAGAGCTACTAAATTTGACTTCAGCTATTTATATGGAGCTCTTGAATGTTATTCACAAGTGCTGACAGATTTCAACACAAGCGCAGTCACACCTGTGCAAACAGTCTAAAACAATTCATGTACACACTCTCTAGAGTTGCCAGAGAGTTTCATTAATATATATATCTGTATGTCATCAGGGAACTGGTGGACAAAATGCCGAATCCTCACAGCTTCCTCTTACTCGGCGATGCCTACATGAACATTCAGGAGGTGGGAGATTACAGCTTCCTGCTGTTTATTCCAGTGTTTACATTTGTGTTCCAATGTCGCAGTTAAACAAGATCTTTGCTTAGAAGCTCAAGCATGTATTTCCTTTTTTAAAAGATTGCTCTTGCTTGATGACCACACAAATATTTACTGCATAATGTTAACAGCGATCCCTTATCCTTCCAGTGATCACAAATGACTAGAACGGGATATTTCTCAACCCTGTTTAAGCAAGATAATGTTTTTTTTTTTACCTTTATGACAAATGTTGACCAATTTCATAATCATTACATTTAGTCATTTAACACAACATTTCAGCTTGCGACCCATAAAATAACAATGCCAGTGACTCACGACACTCACTATTTTCTGAAGTGGTTATAATCTTACAAAAGTTGCACACAACGACTCACACACACCCAGCAGGCCTATAAACATGAGCATATTGACAACACAAAAAGTGCAACAGTCTAACAACCATATATAACCAAATCTTTTCTTGGTTTAATTTTGCATACCTCCACTTGGAGATCATCCTCCATGTTCAGTCGTAGTCTGTATTTATTTTAAATAATAATATTAATAATTCCTTACATTTATATAGCGCTTTTCTAGACACTCAAAGCACTTTACACAATGGGGGGATCTCCTCATCCACCACCAGTGTGCAGCATCCACCTGGATGACGCCACGGCAGCCATATTGCGCCAGACCGCACACCACACACCAGCTGATTGGTGAAGAGATGTCAGAGTGATTAAGCCAGTTATGATATGGGGATGGTTAGGAGGCCATGATGGACAGAGGCCAATGGGCAGATCTGGCCAGGATGCCGGGGTTAAACCCCTACCCTTTTTCGAAGAACATCTTGGGATTTTTAATGACCACAGAGAGTCAGGACCTCGGTTTAATGTCTCATCCGAAAGACGACGCTCGCAGAGCAGTATAGAGTCACCTTCACTATACTGGGGCATTAGGACCCACACAGACCGCAGGTTGAGCGCCCCCCTGTTGGCCTCACTAACGCCACAAATGTATGTGAGTGCCAAAAAAGTGTCAGAAAGTTTAGGTTCGTGACATAAAATCAATGAAGCTGCAATGGACACTATTGCTGTTGTTAATCTAATGTAAAAACCCAAGGGGTTCCAATCCACTGAAAAAAAAAAAAATAAACTAAAAGGCTGATGGCTTTTTATTTGCATGTTGTATTTTTAATGTAGCTTTTTAAAATCTTTTGTAGGTTATGGATTAAAAATTGTAATTTTAAAAGTTTATTAAGATTTATTCGATTTTTTTAAATCACCAAGCGACCCCTTCTCATTGTGGACCCCAACATTGGGAACCACTGATTTAGCAGATTCTTTTGTATAAAGAGACTTACAGTTGAGGAGGTATTCAGTGATTCGGCAAGAAGAGGCAATACAAACAAGATGCTAGTGTTCAGAGAATTAAGTGCTAGAGTAAGAAAGGGTTTGTGTTTTTTTTGTTTTGTTTATAGTGAGAAGAATGTTTTTACTGGTGGTTTATCAAGCCCACTCACCTGTGTGAAGCACACTTCATAGATAATTAATGATTTAAAAAAAATTAAGAGATATTGAGTGATTCTAAGAAAGTGTTTGGTGCAAAAACTGGTGCAAATGTCAGTTAAAGTGTCCAAAAAAGTGTTAAAGATGAAAGATGGTCTTTCTACAGGTGGTTTGTCAAGCCCACTCGCCTGTGTGTAGCACACTTCATAGATGCATAATGATTTTTAAATTATTTTTTTTGAGATATTGAGTGATTCTAAGAAAGTGTCTGGTGCAAAAACTGGTGCAAAAACTGGTGCAAGTGTCGGTTAAAGTGTCAAAAAAAGTGTTAAATTAAAGAGTGTCTTTTTACAGGTGGTTTGTCAAGCCCACTCGCCTGTGTGAAGCAAACTTCATAGATTCATAATGATTTTTAGTTTATTTTTTAAAAGATATTGAGTGATTCTAAGAAAGTGTCTGGTGCAAAAACTGGTGCAAGTGTCGGTTAAAGTGTCCAAAAAAGTGTTAAAGATGAAAGAGTGTCTTTCTACAGGTGGTTTGTCAAGCCCACTCGCCGGTGTGAAGCACACTTCATAGATGCATAATGATTTTTAAATTATTTTTTAAAAGATATTGAGTGATTCTAAGAAAGTGTCTGGTGCAAAAACTGGTGCAAGTGCCGGTTAAAGTGTCAAAAAAAGTGTTAAAAAGTGTCTTTTTACCGGTGGTTTGTCAAGCCTACTCGCCTGTATGAGTCACACTCTGAGTTGCATAATTAGAATTTCATAATAACAGTTAAGCACTTTTTATTATTAGCTAAATTAACTACTGTATTTTTAAAAATGCTTATCAAGTATTTCAATTATGTAATGAGATCTGAGAAAGAAAATGTGTTTAATTGTCATGACAATATTTACACAATTTATTATATTATTGCACGTCTCGCTGGAATACTTGATTCTGATTGGTCAATCACATCATTTCAATGTATGTTTTTCCCTGATGGCAACCACTGAAACTAATAACACAGACTCGAGTTTTTCGAATCATCTTAATCGTTAGAGCATCTTTACAATTACATATATGCTTATCTGTCACAGTAATACTAGTAGGTTAGTGCTGGCCTCATCCTGCCATTTAATTATTCAGCCTTTGTTGTTTTTTATTCCACTACACTGACTGCGATTGCTAGAATCATTGTTTGATTAGATTGATTACACAAGCTGGATTCACTGGTCAGATTCGCTCCTAGCACACTGAGGACATCTGCTGGTCACAATTGTGCAATGCAAAAAGAAAAGCATCGTTTCCTGTTGTGGTCTTGCGGTTGTTCGCTTCCGCCTAATAGTTTTTTGGACATCATATTACAGTTCAGTTTCTGACCAATCAAATGCTGTCTGGTATCTGACATGCCCCTCATTGGTTTCCATTTGTTACACTGATGTTTACGTGTAAATAAATTATGTTCTCTGCTCACAGCCAGAGTTGGCCATCGAAGTGTATGAACAAGCCCTGAAGAAAAACCCTAAAGACGGAGCTCTGGCTAGCAAGATTGGAAAAGCACTGGTCAAAACCCACAATTATGTAAAGGTAAGTGCAGAAAAGTCTGTTAAAGTGCGAGTTTGTTACACGTGATCAGTTTGGAAGACAGTCTCTGTTTTATAATGCACACATTTATGATCATTTCATCGTATGTTTTTTTTTCTCAGGCTATCAACTATTATGAGGCGGCTCTGAAGAGCGGACAGCAGAATTTCCTACGTTATGATCTGGCTGATCTGCTCATGAAGCTCAGACAATACGAACGCTGTGAAAAAGTCCTGCAAGAGGCTCTCGCACATGATCCTGGTGAGAAAATTATGAAGATGTTGTGACTGAATATGATTAAAAAAGATGAAAATTTCCAAAAGATCCAGGTGATTTGATTGTTAGTCATACAATCAGGGATGAAATGTGCATTTAGGCAAGAATGTGGAAGATTTCTTTCTGCTGATGTCAGTTTCCACAAATTGCCATGGTTGTTTGTTGATATTTAACCATCAATTTATCATTTAATTGTTTAAAATAATGCTAGATGTGTATTTTTAAGTGGCACAATGTCATCAGTATCAGCATTCGTACACAAAAGAAAATGTTTTACCTCATAATAACAACAATTCTGTCTTTATTTTTCAGTGATTGAGCTGCCGCTGCTCACTGAAGATTGTCGGTATCTTGTGCTTCTTGCTAAAGTCCAGGGCAAAGTTAATAAAAACGACGAAGCATTGCTGTCCTTGCAGAGAGTGAGTGACTTTTTGTTTGTAGTAGGGTTGTTATTGTTAATTAAACTGATTTTCTGTCATTTACATCAAGCTGAAATAAAATGTAAATAATAATAGATGGAAAAATGCATAAATTAAAGTTATTTAATGAATAGTAAGTGCTATTATAAATAAATAAATAAATAAATATTAGGTTAAATCACATAAATATCAATCAAAAAAGCAAAAAAATTTATCATTGATTTATTCATTTTCTTTTCGGCTTAGTCCCTTTATTAATCTGGGGTCGCTACACAGTGGAATGAACCGCCAACTTATCAATGGATTTGCTCTTCAGTGTCAATGAAAGTTACATCACACTGAACTGCACAAGATTGACTGAATTAACTTCAACTCTGAAATCTGGACTTCACTAGAACTTCTATGTTAAGCTGCTTTGACACAATTTTTGTAAAAGCGCTATAGAAATAAACTTATCCAGCAGATGTTTTACACAGCAGATGCCATTCCAGCTGCAACCCATCACTTGGAAACATCCATACACACTCAGTCACACACATACACTACGGAAAATTTAGCTTAACCAATTCACCTATATGACGTCTTTGGACTTGTGGGGGAAACCAGAGCACCCAAAGGAAGACGCGTCGAGTATAAACCAGGCTTAAGGGGGCACCACGGTGGCGTAGTGGCTAGCACGATCACCTCACAGCAAGAAGGTCACTGGTTCGAGCCTGAACATAAAAACAAATAAGTTTCCCCCAAAAATCTCCAGAATTGTCTTGTTTTAGGAAACAGAAAGCTGCTCCTACATAAATACGTCTAATGAGGGATGTAATGACAATTAGGAACTGGAGAAAAACACTCTCCCTTAAAAGACAGAAGGCAAAAAGATTTCTATCCAATCTGCCAATCTACCTCTCGCCAAGTCTCATGACAAGTATTGATGGCTGAATGAAACCTCGCCCAAACAACAAGCAAAATAGGAGCCACTTGTGCTGCAACCTGGCAAATAATAGATTATTTTAAAACATAAATTCAAGACAAGAAATAGTTAAATTAAAGATGATTTAGACCTGGGGTATCTATCTATCTATCTGTCTGTCTGTCTGTCTGTCTGTCTGTCTGTCTGTCTGTCTGTCTGTCTGTCTGTCTGTCTGTCTGTCTGTCTGTCTGTCTGTCTGTCTGTCTGTCTATCGTTCTATCTATGGTTCTTTCTATCTATAGTTCTATCTATTGTTCTATCTATCGTTCTATCTATCTATCGTTCTATCGTTCTATCTACTGTTCCTATCTA
>CAIGQQ010014385.1:1846559-1863079 GCA_903798035.1 Danio albolineatus
TATCTATCTATCTATCTATCTATCTATCTATCTGTCTATCTATCTGTTCATCTGTCTGTCTGTCTGTCTGTTCATCTATCTATCTATCTATCTATCTATCTATCTATCTATCTATCTATCTATCTATCTATCTATCTATCTGTCTATCTGTCTATCTGTCTATCTGTCTGTCTGTCTGTCTGTCTGTCTGTCTGTCTGTTCATCTATCTATCTATCTATCTATCTATCTATCTATCTATCTATCTATCTATCTATCTATCTATCTATCTATCTATCTATCTATCTATCTATCTATCTGTCTGTCTATCTGTCTATCTGTCTATCTGTCTATCTGTCTATCTATCTGTCTGTCTATCTGTCTATCTATTTAACTTTCTGTCACCCTAACAGCAAACTCCATGCATTTGGCCTGACAAAGAGACACACGTTTTCATAAACTATTTTGAAGTACCCCCAATGAAACCTTTAAAACAGAAGAGCAACATTTTTTAGCCTTGACACTGCTGGTCTCACCCGTACAGAATGAAGACACATGTGGCGGTGACGCAGGCGTTACTCAAGCCCCGCCCCTTTACCTGAAAGACGCGCACCTGGATCCAACGACGCGGAAGTCCGGCTGAGAGATTCAGACTCCGGTTTGACATCGCTGTGCACAGAGCAGTCGCTGTTGAAGATTAAAACTCTTTTGGACATGAACTTGCGCTCGTCTGAAGAGTATTCGGTATGTCTTACTGCTTCTTTACTGGCTAGAATTCATGACGGTTGATTACGTTTGTTGTAGACGGATACTGAAGTGTTTGGACTGATGGTGTTGGTTGGCTTGGTGTGTTATGATGATTAACTCCGGACTGACTTAAAATTTCCTCCTTATGTAAATATAACTCATTTGTTTGTTTAAATCTTTTGTTTACTTTCCCAACGTTATGTTAAATGTTATTCAATATATTGATGTTTAAATGTATAGCTGTAATAAACTGTTTATTGTTAAAAATAAATCAATAAATCAGTAACATCCCTCCTGGATCAACACCAGCACACTAAAATAATCATTACAAGTATAAAAAAATTGACCAAAACCTAGTTAAATTACTAAAGAATACACATATAATCTTTTTAATATGCGGAATTTTGGTAAAAATATTAGAAATGTGGGACTAAGCCAAAGGAAAATGTATAATATAATATAATATAATAATAATATAATATAAGGGCGCCACGGTGGCGCGTGAGTAGCACGTTCGCCTCACAGCAAGAAGGTCGCTGGTTCGATCCCCGGTTGGGGCAGGTCCCGGTTGGGCCAGTTGGCATTTCTGTGTGGAGTTTGCATGTTCTCCCCGTGGTTGCGTGGGTTTCCTCCGGGTGCTCCGGTTTCCCCCACAGTCCAAAGACATGCAGTACAGGTGAATTGGGTAAGCTAAATTGTCCATAGTGTATGTGTGTGAATGAGAATGTATGAATGTGTTTCCCAGAGATGGGTTGTGGCTGGAAGGGCATCCGCTGCGTAAAACAAATGCCGGATGAGTTGGCGGTTCATTCCGCTGTGGCGACCCCAGATTAATAAAGGGACTAAGCCGAAAAGAAAATGAATGAATGAATGAATATAATATAATATAATATAATATAATATAATTTATGCACTTCGGTTTCAAATAATTTTACACATTATAAGAGGGAAACCTTAACGTGCTTTCTAAGAAAAAATAAGAAGAAATACAAATTCTGAGATGTTTCTGATTATATTTAACACTTTGATATTTCACTTGTCAAAAGAAAATCACAATTTCAAAACATGTATTATGCATATTTTATGCACTTCTGTTTCAAATTATTTCACACATTATAAGAGGAAAACCTTTCTAGACAAAAAAAAAGAAATTTGCCAAGTCAAGAAGCTTTGACAAGTCTGATGTTTGTGATATGATTAATACTTTTCCATGGGTTAAAAAGGCCCAATTACCATTTGGAAAGTTTCTATCAAAAAATCTGCTCCAAGGGGATGTTGTTAGAGAAATTATGTTCGCAAAAAACTGCCTCTCCAGTGAAGAATGATTTCCCAGCCACCTAAAAGGGGCTTAAATATCTAAGAAAACATTTATATTGGACGCTCAGAACTGTAGCTCCAGCCTTTTCCGTTGTTGTCAAAAGTGTTTAACTTGTTGGCAGAGCTCAGCCGCTCGTACTCTACAGTATGTCACAGTGCTTTTATGTCTATTATTATGACCATATCAAATCATTCTTGATGTGATATGGAGTTTTTATCATGGTAAACAATGTTATCATGATATTGACCGGAGTTACTTTAAAGCAATAGACTCTGTATTTGTTTATACCTGTTATTATATATACATGTTCAGAATAAACTTTGATTTACTAAAATTAATCAAACTAATTCAATTGCAAATGCAATATGAAGTACAATAGGCAATCTTTTCATACATAAGTCCACACACAAACACAAATCATGTGGCTTACTGTGGAATAAATATAATATGATAAATTAAATAAAGTACAACGTTGAAATGTTTTCTCAAATGAGATGTTATATACTGTAGTTAATGCACTACAATCAACAGTGAGAAAAAGCCAGAATTATTAGTTAAGCAATATTAGTTTTTTAAAAATACAGCTGAATTTTATTAGTTATGAGCACCGTTTAATAAAATAATTATGACTATGTGTTAAGACATTAAAATCACCTGAATAAAAAAAAGCTTTAAAAATATTTTTAAAAGTACGGTTAATGAACAATCAACATTTTAACATGTAATAGGCTAAATTAACATTAACATGTTAGCAAATTAATTAAGTCTTCAAGCATGTGATGCTGTAATGAACACCACTGCAAATGCAATGTAAATATTATTAAAAGTTTAAATGATAAATAATTATTTACTGTACTTTGAAATGCCCACATTATCAACATCAATGCATGTTTATTAAACATATGCTGATATTCAGTAATTCAACAAATATTGTGATAAAGAACATGCACAGTATTTAACCTTAAATATAAAACTTTACTTTTACTCTACATTTACTTTACCTTTACTTTACTATACTTTCACTGTACATTTATTTTACCTTAACTTTACTTTTACTCTACTTGATTTTACGTTTATTTTACTTTTGCTTCACTTTATCTACTTTATTTTATTTTACTCTTACTCTACTTTATTTTACTTTTACTTTACGTTTAAATTTTATTTTACGTTTTACTTTTACTGTTACTTTACTTCACTTCATTTTACTTTGTCTACATTTACTTTACCTTAACTTTACTTTTACTTTATTTATCTACTTTATTTACTTTATCTACTTTGTTTTATCATACTTTACTTTTACTTTTAGTCTACATTTACTTTACCTTAACTTTACTTTTACTCTACATTTAACTTAACTTTACCTTAACTTTACTTTTACTCTACTTTACATTTATTTTACTTACTTTACCTTAATTTTTACTTTTACTTTTCTTTTGCTTTTACTCAACTTTGCTTTACTTTTACTCTACTTTATTTTACTTTTACTTTTTCATTTTACTTTTACTACTTTTAGTCTACATTTACTTTACCTTAACTTTACTTTTACTCTACCTTAACTTTAATTTACCTTAACTTTACTGTACTATACTGTACTTTACTTTTACTGTAAATTTACTTTACCTTAACTTTACTTTTACTATATTTTTACTTTGCTTTTACTCTACTTGATTTTACTTTATCTACTTTTTTTACTTCATCTACTTTATTTTATTTTACATTACTTTTACTTTTACTCTACATTTACTTTACCTTAACTTTACTTTACTTAATCAAAGCTTTCATCACAAGCTTTACTTGATCAAACTCAAAACATTGAATATGGAATGGAAAAGTTAGAGTACAATTGTCCATGAATCATAACTGCCCTACTTTCAACTCTTAAACAGAGAAGCAAGGAAGAGGCCCCAGAATTTTTCAAACTTTTTGGAAGCATTTGCCCTAGCAAAATTTATTCTTTCAAGCTTAAGAATGGCCTCATGGTGGTGCAGTGGGTAGCACAATTGCCTCACAGCAAAAAGGTCAATGGTTCGAGCCTCGGCTGGTCTGTCGAGCCTCACTAGTTTTCCCTGTGTTGGTGTGAGTTTTCCTCATGGTGCTCCAGTTTCCCCCACAAGTCCAAAGACATGCGCTATAGGTGAATTGAGTAAGCTAAATTGAATTGTGTATGGTTGTTTCCCAGTGATGAGTTGCAGCTGGAAGGGCATCCGTTGCATAAAACACATGCTAGATAAGTTGCCAGTTCATTCTGCTGTGGCAACCCCTGATTAATAAAGGGACTAAGCTGAGGAGAAAATGAATGAATGAATGAATAAAGCTTAAGAGCGGCAACCATTACCTTACCTTTACTTCAACTTTAACTTTACATTAATGTTACATTTACCTTTAATTTTACTTTTACTTTACTTTACTTTACTTTACTTTACTTTACTTTACTTTACTTTACTTTACTTTACTTTACTTTTACCTTTACTTTACTTTTACCTTTACTTTACTTTTACTTTAACTCTACTTTTACTTTACTTTCAACTCTTAAACAGACAAGCAAGGAAAAGTTTATGATAAGCATTTATGAAAAGTAGGTGGAAGAGTGGACTTCCAATCCATCAAGATCACCCTTTTAGCCACCACCATACCAAACATAATAGACATTTGCTGATTATGTGAGCATGCTAACACAGGGTCAGAACTTCCAAACAGGGCTAACTCAAAATCTGGACTAATGTTTTTCTCCTAAAATATTTGAATAAAACTGAAAAATAATCTTCCAAAACTCAGATCTCAGGGCAAAACCAAAAAGTATGAGCATACATTCCCTCTGAACTCAGCACAAAGCACATTTGATACACAATTTTCTTCACTTGAGGTTGCCTAAAACGTCTTTTTGATGGCAAAAGTTGAAATTTTATGTGCAATAATTGTGTATTTTTATATTATTACTTTTTTGTTTAGGTAATGCCACCTAGAAAAGTAATATTATTACAGAACTCATGTTACTTGTAATGCGTTACCACCAACACTGGTCACATATTTACTATATTTACTGGAACTGGTAAGCTGCTTTGAAACAATCTACATTGTAAAAGTGCTATAGAAGTAAACATGAATTGAATGTTTATTTGTGTCTGGCTTACAGGTTTGACAGGCGGTGATGTTACGCTCAGGGTGTGTGCCGGGTGAAACTGTAAACTGAGCGCTCCGGTTTGGCCTTAAGAGAATGACTTTCCTCAGGAGGCTCCTGCGGAGGCGTCTGCACCCGCTGAAGCTGGCCATCGTGGCGCTGGTGTTCGTGACCTTTCTGTTCCTAATGCAGAGAGAAGTGGTCAGCCAGAACCCTCAGGACGAGCCCTGGCTCAGAGGCATCGTGGAGAAACGGGACGGTGTTTTGGGGATGGTGATGGGAGCTGTGAATAACTTCCGGGATGCTATGCCGAAGATGCAGATCAAAGCTCCGGTGAGGCAGCAGGAAAGCCAGGGGAGTCCGGCTTGTTTATCCGGGTATTACACACCTGCTGAACTCAAACCAGTCCTGGAAAGGCCTCCGCAAAACCCCAGCGCCCCGGGGGCTTCTGGGAAGGCTTTTCACACTGACAATCTGAGCTCTTCCGAGCAAAAAGAAAAGGAGCGAGGAGAGGAGAAGCACTGCTTTAACCTGTACGCCAGTGATCGGATCTCGCTCAGCAGAGACCTCGGGCCGGACACCAGACCTCCAGAGTATGTACACAACCACCTGTTTGATTTAGCAGTCACAACTTAAAGGTCCCAGGAAATTAAAATAACGATTTTTAGATGTTAGTGTAGGTATGTTAGTTTTAAGCAGGGTTTAATTTGTGCCGGAACCTCATTTTACCGATCCCCCTCCTCAACCGCCCTTCTCCCCCCTCTGCTGTTCACTTTCACTTTCTTTCGTGACTCCCCAACACATCACTTTCGCCTCGCCATCCCCCCATCATGTGTATGTGTCCCACGCTGCCATAAACACTATTAGGACACATATAAATGACTAAAAAGTGAAAATTGCTTGTTTTCGCTTTATTTCGAGCAAATTTGTTCTTCTGGTTTGAAACAAATTTTTGAGCCTGCGTCACGCCGATTAGATCTATGCATATTCTCCAGCGTGGAGAGTGGACGTCTGTCCCGGCGAGAACATTCTGACGTCACTGAGCGTGCGGCATTAAGTCATGACAAGGACGTTGTTCAACCCAATCAGCGTGCACTGTGTCATTAATATGCATGATAGCTTCGAAGAATATAGCTGTTACAGTTTTTAGACAGCAGAGCGACGCCAGGTTGACCAAACAAGTGGGAGAATAAGGATTGTTTGGAGACGCAGGTCTTCAGTGTTGCGTTTATAAATGTGCTTCAACTAAGGTTTTGCTTTCATTTCCCCGCTATAAGAATGCAGCTGGACTCACGGTGGATTACAGCGCACGCGACACACGACAGAAATGCGTTTGTAAGAAACATTTTTACTCGAGAGCTTTTTGCATCTGCAAATGGTGAAATCTAGTTTTGCCACTCGTTTCCTTTTAAAAAATACACAGCTCCAGTTGTTGTTCATTGTCCTGTCACCTGATCGGTAAGTAGGCGTTTAGTGGTGTTTGTTTGTTTATTAAGATGGCAAAGTTAGTTGGTTTCGTCTGCAATACTCTTTCAGTGTTTAAAGACAAACATTAGTCAAATGATTAGAACTGTTACTGAGTTTACAGCACGTTAATATCACTACAGTATTATAGACTGAAAGATCCGTGTAAAGTGTAAACATCTTAATCAAACGATTACTGTCATGTAGAATTTTCGCCGCATTTAGTTACAGAATAGTGTATACACACACGGCTTTCTGATGCTACCTACCGAGTGCATCTAGTTACCGAGAAATGCAGAGGTTTTTTTTTCCTGAAATACACCGTGCGTTTCAAATACTCCATTAAATCTGCACTCCTTCAGCAGTTACTAACATTTAATATCTCGTTTGTCATGGGGGACACGCAGGAAATGTTCGTGAATAAACGTTAAAGTGCCAAACTGCAGTTAAAGTCGACAAATTAATAATTTGGCAAATAATTGGATGACTGATGTCCATGTAAACACAGTCCCTTTCTTTCTCCCCCTGCATCTGTGTGTTTGTTTGAAAGTCAGAGCGTGCACAAATGGAAACTCCCATTTATATGCAAAACCTTCCCTCTTTCTCTCCCCTGATACTCCCACCTAAACAGAGCTGGAAACACCCACTTTCCTGAGCTTTTCCAAACTTGAGGTGTGAACACACCACGCTGAGACTGGGGGGTTTCGTGGCCCTTTAAGCACTGGTTTTAAGGATATCTATAAGCTAGTGTGCTCCAAAACAATGACAAAAAAATGCTTTTAGATGATATAACCATACAATGTTTGCAGTCTAAATGCATCAATGATGTATTTATTTGAAGTCATACTTCAGTTTCTCTTCAAATCTTCTGACCAATCTAAAGCTCTCGAGTATCTGACTTGTCCCGCACCCATTAAGACACCACCATGCTTTTTATTTGATGCGCTTAACCACTCTCTTTGGCTGTTTTCTTTAAGGGGAGGAGCTACTGTATGTCCTGCCCTCTCTATATAGTTGAGGTTGAGTCAAATTCATTCATTCCTTGATTTTCCTTTGGCTTAGTCCCTTATTTATCAGGGGTCGCCACAGCGGAATGAACCGTCAACTATTCCGCCATGCGTTTTAAGCAGCGGATGCCCTTCAGCTACAACCGAGTACTGGCAAACACTCATACACACTCATACACATGCACTTATACACTACAGCCAATTTAGTTGATCCATTTCACCTATAGACCTTTTTCTTGGAACGCAAAATTACGCATTTTGCTTTGCATGTATGCGCCAGGAGAATGCTAAGAACTTCCGGTCGGCAGCTGATGCGTGTAAACAGTCACATTTGGACAGGTTTGAAACGATAGTTTTAATCTATTTTATTTGCTTTTAACGTCTTTGGACCAATACTGCTGTCGATCAGCACCACCTCCTGGACTGATCATTTAAATAAATGCAATCTAATAGGATGGAAAACAGCTGCAGTGAGGCATTTTCCCCTCGTTGTCAGACGCGTTTACAGTAAATGGAGCCTCGTCATCGCTAAAGTCAACATCTTCTCTTTCTTTCAAATATATAACCAACCCAAACTAATGTAATGCACCAAAATGTTTGACACACACACACATGTAGCCTGTACTGTCCCTCTTACATAAACGGCTCCCGATTAGAATCAACATGCAGATCAGCCAGCAGAGTATCAGTAACAGACTTTTATTGGTCATTTTTGTAAATTTCATGAATTGCATACCTGCTGAGCTTTAAGCTACAGTAGTAACCTGGTTTGCTCTACAATGCAGAGAAGTATTGCGCGCGTGAATGTGTGTGGAGGAGCCGCTGAGCTAACAGCTGACAGGCCGTGAACACACACACACACAAACACTGCATTTCTGACGGCAGACACGTGAACTAGGAGAACGTTTCTCTCTCACGATTGAACCACAACTGACAGATCATAACGGCTTTAACACACACCTTTCAAAGCTGTGTCACAAAAACACTCTGTAATCCACCAAAACGCTGTTAAAACTCATTTTCGAATAAATTACCTGTTGTAAACACTGTAAACGGAAGTTCTAAACAGTCTACCAGGAGACGCTGGTCACTATGGCGCCCTCCATGTAGCTGCCAGGAAAAAGGTCTATAGGGCATGTGTTCGGACTGTGGTGGAAACCGAAGCACCTGGAGGAAACCCACGCGGACACACGAAGAACATGCACATTTCACACAGAAATGCCGACTGGCTTGGCCGGTACTCGATGCACCTTTCAAAAGCACTTCACAGGACATTTAAAGAGATAGTTCGCCAAAAAGAAGAAAATTCTATCATCATTTATTCAGCCTACACTTGTTTCAGATGTGCCTGAGTTTCTTTCTTCTGCTGAACACAAAGGAATACATACAACATACAACAAAAAGTATTTTTTGTTTCTGATATTGAGGTCAATGGCTGCAATTTCCAGTATGCTTCAGAATATAGTGCTTTGCATTCAACAGAAGAAAGAAATGGAAGTTTGGCTCTTTTTTGGGGTTGAAATATCTCTTTAAAGGGCTTGTCGCTAGAAGGAATACAGCTGCAGTCGTTTTCTTTATTAATCAGTGGTCGCCACAGCGGAATGAACTGCCAAATTATCCAGCACATGTTTTAAGCAGCGAATGCCCTTCCAGCCGCAACCCATCACATACACTCTTACGCGCACTCACATACATTATGGCCAATTTAACTTATTTAATTCACCTGTACCGCATGTGTTTGGACTGTGGGGCAAACTGGATTACTCAGACAAAGCCCATTTGAACTCGGGGAGAACATGCAAACTCCACACAGAAATGCAACTGACCCAGCCAGGACTCGAACCAGCGACCTTCTGGCTGTGAGGCGATTGTGCTGCCCCCAGTCATAAGTTAAAAAGTATTATTTATTTATTAAATTACCCAATAATTTTATCTTAATAATTTCTACCTCAACCTTAAACCTTAAACAATAATTAGACAGTGTATTATTCATCATAATATTAATTAAATTACCCATTAAATTGCCTTTAATTGAATACATTTTTACATTTCATTCATCCGTTTTCTTTTCGGCTTATTCCCTTTTATTAATCCGGGGTCGCCACAGCAGAATGAACTGCCAACTTATCCAGCATGTTTAACGCAGCGGATGCCCTTCCAGCTGCAACCCATCACATACACTTTTACACACACTCGAACCAGCGACCTTCTGGCTGTGAGGCGCTGTGAGTGCTGCCCCCAGTCAAAAAGTTAATAAGTATTATTTATTTTATCTTATTAATTTCTACCCCAACCTTAAACCTACCCCTCACTGTAATGTAAAACCAATAAGTATACAGTGTATTATTCATCATAATATTAATTAAATTACCCATCAAATTGCCTTTACATTAAATAAATATTACATTTAATAATGCAATTAAACTGAAATATATTATATTTGTCATGTACAATAATAATGTTTATACACCATAAAAGAAAAGCTTCTCTCACACTGTACAGCTTCTGATGTTTCCAGTTGATTCTCAAGTTGTTTTCATATTAAAACAATATAAATAACCTTGCACTATGGCAGGGTTTTCAAGTGTATTTAAGCAACCACAAGCTCTATCAATAGTTCATGCGTGCATTTATTAATGTTTGCTCACAGCAAATAGTACATGCTTGTTTGTGATTTGAATTGAAATATGATTACATAGAATATAATCAGTTCAGTTTGAATGTGAATAGTTATTTTAGGATGTGTCTGACTCTTTAAGTGTTCAGAGTTTCTACAGAAATATCATGATTTTTTTATTGCCTTTTAATATATTAGAATAGTATAAAATTAATCTACATTTTGGTCTGCTTTTAATGTTATAATGTGCTAGGCAATGCTTTCTGTAAGATTAATAATGATACATCAGCAAAGTAGACATGCATTAAAGTTTTGCTTAGGTTTTCAGATTTACTTCAGTGAACTACTGATATGAGATTGGGTTTTTGATTTACAGAGAAGAGATTGTGTTTTATAATAGAGGTTTTATTAAACAAAAAGCTGTGAAATAAAATTTTAAATAATCATCTTTATGTAATCACGACTGACTGGAAAAGTCATGCATAAGTAGATTTGTTAGTCTGAAAGTGTGGGAATCCTTAATATTGTAAATGTATTTGCAGATGTATTTTTCTGAACATTCATGAAACTCAAATATTTTAGATGGTTCTTGTGTTAAAGTGGGATTAGCTCTGGGTATCAAAACCAACCAAACAAATAACAGGAAACCACCTAGTTGATGCAAGATGATCATTTGATTTCTTGGTTTTCCTGAATAACATTCATTCATACTAGAGCCAATTAAGTTTATTCAATTTTCCTATAGTTCATGTGTTTGGACTGTGGGGAAACCCATGCCAACTCAGGGAGAACATACAAACTCCACTCAAAAATTGGCAACTGGCCCAGTTGGGACTCAAACCAGCGATCTTCTTGCTTTGCTGACCACTGAGCAACCATGTCACCCTCCTGAATATCACATATTTTTTAAATAACTTTTTTTATGTCTATTTGTCTATTTTTTATGTCTGTTTTTATTATCTATTTTATGCATCATAAGAGTTCCATTATTCATTATGTGGAAGTTAAGAGACCATCTTATAAAAACAGTGATCAAATCAAGAATATGTGATTTGCTGATTCTCATTAACCTTTGTTTAAATGACAAAAGTACAAAGGAAAAATTTCCAATGATTTCAACCAGCAAATAAATTGTGTGTGTGTGTGTGTGTGTGTATATCAAGTTAATACAAAGTAAATAAATAAACCAATAATAATAATAATAATAATAATAATAATAATAATAATAATGTAAAAATAAATAAATATAATATTAAACCATCTGTTTATATTTTTCAAAATAACTTTTTACATATTAAATGAGGAAAATGAACATGCGTTATGGATGTGATGAAAAAAGTCTGTGAGTTTACAGTATTTGTACCCCCCCCCCCCCAAAATAATGCTAATCAAGAGGAAAATAGTAGCTCACGAGCTAAAGTGATTGATTTCATTTTAATTTACATTTTTGGCAGTTATGAGGAAAAAAGTGTCATTTTGCATGTGAAATCTCTCTGTTATGGATGTGACAGATGGGAAATTGGCACTTGTGTGATTTTGGTAAATCAAATATAATAGTTTGAAAACATTAACAGAGACATTTTTGAGTATTTTTAAAGCACTGTAAAACACAAAAAAAAGCAGAAATCGATATTTTGGTGAAAACTTTTTTTTTCATGGCAAGGTTGACATTTGCATGGAATTGCTTTTATTTATATATATATATTGCTTTTATTTATATATATATATATATATATATACACAAGTCAGAATAATTAGCCCCGCTTGGAATTATTTTTTCTTTTTTAAATATTTCCCAAATGATGTTTAACAAAGCAAGGATTTTTTTCACAATATGTCTGATAATATTTTTTCTTCTGGAGAAAGTCTTATTTTTTTATTTCGACTAGAATAAAAGCTATTTTTAATTTGTAAAAACAATTTTAAGGTCAATATTATTAGCCCCTTTAAGATAATAATTTATTTCAATAGTCTACAGAACAAACCATCATTATACAATAACTTGCCAAATTACCCTAACTCGTCTAATTAATCTAGTTAAGCCTTTGAATGCCACTTTAAGCTGTATAGAAGTGTTTTGAAAATCTTGTAAAATATTATTTACTGTCATCATGGCAAAGATAAAAGAAATCAGTTATTAGAAAGAGTTATTAAAACTATTAGGATTAGAAATGTGTTGAAAAGCACATCAAATATACAAATATACAATGTTCACATAAAAAAAATAAAAGCTTGTATAATTTAAGAAAATATATATAACGAATAAAAATCTGCTTTTATTTATTTATTTTGTTTTTGTGTTTTTTTCTGTTTATTTATTTTCTGTTTAACTATGCACACTATTTATACACAGTGAGTACACACATTATGCAAATACAGACTTTTATTTTGGATGTGATTACTTGTGATCAATCATTTTGACAGCACTACTGTATATACATATACACACACACACATTGTTTTTTTTATTGTTTTTTTTTCTTCACATTTTTCAAGGCCTTGTATCCCAGAATGCAAGAGTGTGTTTTTTTTTTTCAGTCTGCACAGATTCTAAACAAAAGTCAGTTTATGTATCAAGATAATCAGTGGCTCTGTGAAACTACAGGCTATAGTGTTTGTCCTCAGACACGTTATTTAAACCTGTCTGCACAGACATTGCGACTAATTACGGACTAAGAGAAAGATGAGCTTCTTTCTTTAATTAAACATGTTTGTTCTTGCCCTTATTGCTTTAGTGTGGTTATATACACAAAAACCAGGCCTGGAGTTCCTATTGCTCATTGCTTTACAACCTGTCACAAAACTCACAATGAGTAGTTTGCTAAATTAAGTCTGTCATGGCTGGGTGACATCAAGCTTTAATCTAGTTTTGATTATTTTCCCCATTTATGCGTTTTAATTTTTTAAGGATCATTTTAGTTTTCAGTCAAAACAATCTCAGTTCAGCAAACAGCTGTTAAAGCTAAATATATTCATGTTTTATTGCAGTAATACAAATACAATGAAAAAACTAGTTAGAGTAATAGAAACATACAATGTTTTACATTTCATTTGCACCACTGTAAAATTACATAATATATATATAATATATATATATATATATAATATAGTATATATAAGTTGTAATACTAAAATTAAAATATAAACACTTGCTCCTTTCACACAGCGATACCAGTAAATATCCAGAAAATTACCGGAACGACTTCACCGGTAAATTTTAAAAAAGCACCGTTCTTTATATAATAACTAGATAAAGCATACTGAAAGATATATAGTATTATATTAGAGGTGGATAAAGGTCACTTCTCACCCCAGAGTATTTTCTTTTCCTCTTTATTGTTATTTATTTATATATATATTTTTTAATGTATTTTCATTTAATGCAAACCCTGGCTTGCCTATATAGTTGTTGCTAGCTATGTATGTTGGCTTTGTTCTGCAGTACATAAATAATCACCAAAGAAAAAAAATTGATTTAAAAATAAAAGGAATAAAATAAATAAATAAATAAAACTAAATTAAATTAAATTAAATAAAATAAATAAATAAATAAATAAATAAATAAATAAATAAATAAATAAATAAAATAAAAATAAAAGCTCTGTTCACACAGGTTCATGTTCCGGAATTTTTCTGGAAAAGACCATTCACACCTCCATTTTACAATACTGGTAAATTCTGACATCATTAACCAGAAATAACCTCTAAGCGGCTGCGCTTGTAATTGTAAACACAGAAGGGGTCGGGCTTTTGTTGATGGCTTTACTTTTGTATAAAGCTTAAGCATTCATGCAGCTGCTTTCTCCCAGAGACGTCCAAAGGCAGAAGCGCGAACCGCAGCTAAATGTTTACACATTTGACTACATTACAAATTCCATGAGAGAGACCAGTTGGTTTGTTGTCATGCACTATATATCAGCTTGGTATCACCTGTCCCACTTGTGCCCTTCCTTAAACCCAACCGATAGTGTTTTCAAAAGAAAATTAGTCTAGAAGTGAAGTCTTTGTGGTCACATGCTTTTACCACGACCTCACACTACTTTTGTTTCTACTTTTGAACCATCCTTCGTCTGACTAAAACCCCCGTCCACTCCAATCCTCTTATCATTAGTTTTACACACAAAATGCAGCCAAATGTACTGTACCTGCGTGCACATAATTCTCAGTTCTCAAAAACGTACACCGAGGCACATTTTCCCAATGAGCCTGTGTTGAAATAAAGTATCGTAATCGCAACGCTCAACATAGCACATGGCATATTTTCTCAGTATCATGCAGCCCTAGTTGGCATCCCTCCATCTTTATTTAGTTTGTCTGACAGTGTTTTCCTCTCTCAGATGCATCGAGCAGACGTTCAGGCGATGTCCACCTCTGCCGACCACCAGCGTGATCATCGTCTTCCACAATGAGGCATGGAGTACTTTACTGCGCACAGTCTACAGCGTCCTGCACACCTCGCCGGCTCTGTTCCTCAAAGAGATCATCCTGGTGGACGACGCCAGCGTTGACGGTAAATAGAGATTTACCCTTGCCCTGATTCCCATACTTGGACTAAAGCCACCTTTCCACTGAACATGATATTCAGACACGATTGTCGGTCGATTGTCAGTTTGTCGTACACAATGGGAGAGAAGCTGATTCTCATGGTGTCTGAATATCTGATTTTATATGATTTTATATTACAGCATTAAAAATATATATATGTTTTTAAATTCATTTATGAATAGACGTGTTTTTTTTTAATATAAACTTTTTTTCTGATTAAAAAAGTAGCAATAAATTAGAAATAATTCTCATCTTGTGCACACGGACCTGATTCAGGGATGTGAGTCTTATTTTCCGAGCTCAATGGGCACCCCTTGTTATTTGCAGTTATCCAAAGTTTTTATTATTTAAGGGGGAAAGGGGTGTCTCCATCGTCATCAAAGCAGATGACCTGCTTCATTCCTGATGTTTTTTAGGGATGTAATTGTAGACCTACCATAGGCTACTGTGCAGTGGTGTAGTCCTAAAAAAAAAGTTGGTGTACTATTACCCACCCAATCCAAATTTGAAAGCAGATAAAGTGACGCCCATGCTGCTTTATAATTGTACCTGAATGTTTCAGTGAGACGTCATGCAGGTGACTTGTCGTCTTCCAAAAACTGACGAAAGGTTATCAGGGGGCGGTAATGGCTCAATTTGAACAAAACGAATTGCAACTAATTAAGATGCCAGTTAAAAAAACATTCAGCATACAGTTAAAGGGGACACGAATACACATAAATTAAGGGAGTCGGATCAGCAAAACAAGTGAGTATACCGAGGTATACACAATTATAGATCCTTAGAAGTTATAATACCCAAACAGCTCTTGGAAAAAAGTAGGCATACTGAGTATACTTGCGTATATCCCCGACTACACCACTGCTACTGTGCATATAACATTATGATATTGTATAGTCCTATAATGTGACGAAGCCGCTGACAGTATGCAACATTATGAAATCGCTATGAATGTGCGTGAGTTAGTGGCGCCATCTATTCAATTTAATTCATCTTTATTTGTATAGTGCTTTTACAATGTAGATGTGTCAAAGCAGCTTCACATGGATTATAGTAAATTGAAACAGTGTCAGTCCAGTTCTCAGTGTTGAAGTTCAGTTCAGTGTGGTTTAATATTCACTGCTAAGAGTCCAAACACTGAAGAACAAATCCATTGATGTGTCGATACTATACATCTACAATGTTAGTAAATAGAAGATAGTGACATCTTCTCCACAATGGACGTCCAGCGTTCTCCAGCCTCCGGCGCCTAGACTGCAGCTCTGCATAAGACGTTTGGCCATAGGAGAAATGGTCGTGCCCAAGTGAGCCTGGTTTCTCTCGAGTTTTTTTAATCTTTCACTTTCGCCAATTGGTGAAGTTTTTTCGGCACCGCTGTCTCAGCAGTGAATATTAAACCACACTGAACTGAACTGAACTTCAACACTGAAAATTGGACTGACAATGTTGCAATTTACAATAATCTTCTATGTGAAGCTGCTTTGACACAATCTACATTGTAGAAGACCAATAGAAATAAAGATGAATTGAAAGGAAATCTAGCGGCGTTGTGTGGATCTGTCCCTACATAAACCTATTAAAAATTAGTTAGGTGACTAATAAAGGGCTAAACATTTAAACTGATGAAACTTAAATGGTGTGGCCAATAACAAATATTTAAATAAAGATTATTATTTATTATTATTTTTAAGAATGATTGTTATGTATAATTAAAAAAAAAACACGCT
>CAIGQQ010014385.1:1863479-1877560 GCA_903798035.1 Danio albolineatus
TCTTTTTGTGGACAGACGACGAGGTCGAGTTGTTACTTAAAGTAACAAATGAATATAAAACATCCATGGCTATCGAAAATACAGTGTTTACAGTGAAGACTGGTCTGCCGTCTGTCCGTGGCGTTATAGTCATGTGATAGGGGCTTGACAAATAAGGGAAGGATACGCAATGACCCAAAAGCCCCAATCACGTAGCCTCCGTTTTCAGACGTCTCCGTTTCCCCCATCCACACTGAGACGGAGCAGCAGCGTTTTAGAATGAAAACGGCCTCTCCAGCGTTTCCAAAACGCTCCGTTTTAGCGGCTCGAAAACTCCGGCGTAGTGTGGGCGGGTGGCGTAACCGTAGCAAAACTTATGCATTTTAAAATGATAACCCACTAGTGTAAACAGCAGCTAAGTTTACATATGTGCTCATAAACAAACTTAGGGAGCAAGAGCATTTCTCAGAGACATAATTGCGACCAGGCTAACTGTTCAAGGGCCCTAAATGTTTAATAAAGCAGTGAAATTCATATTTTTTGCGACTGACGGTGGCTGGTTACACAAAACCACAAACTCAGTATTTTTGGGATTATCTTTATCGCTTGTTGGCTGTCTTTTGCTTTACTTGACAGACACTTCCAAACTTTTGTTGATTCTGGCATGGCTCATCCGTCTTTGCACTGTGACCCATTCACTTACTCATGTTAAATTTTCTAAAAGCCAGTTTCTCTCTCTTTCACTGGCTGATTGGTCCAGTATCTCTGTGTTTTTAATGGGCGTCCGATTTCACTCAAGCGACCCGTTTTACAGAATTCCTGCCAGCCCGCTGACACCCGGCCGCTCGTGAAGCAGCTTACCGGAGGAAGCAGAGCTGTTTAATGTTCTCTGAGGAGTTTTACTCACAGCCGTCTGAGAGCTACATAGAGAGCTATCAGAGGACTCTTAAAAAAACTGATCCTTGACAGGTGGATGAGGATAAGGAAATGTGTAGTGCTGTTTTAAGTCGATGTCAAATCTGCCTTTACATTGACTGCATCTGAAATCATGTACTTCCCTACTGTGTAGCATGTGAAAAACAGTATGCAAGCGGAGCAGTGTTAATTTCGTTGCCGAAAAATTTAAGTAAAGATGAAAACTAAATAAAAGTTAAGTGCTTTGACGACAACTAGAATAAAAATATCCTGACATTTTCGTTGGCTAATAAAAACGAGACATGAATGTGATTTAGGGACGTTTTTGGAAAATATCCAATCGGAATTAATCTTGGTGTGTGATGCATGACGTGCGCACACACCACACATACCACACACACACACACACACACACACACACACACACACACACACACACATTTGAAAAGTAACAGATCCATAGTAGATGTGGTATGCAATTATGTCATCATCTACAGGGCCGTCTGTCTGTCTGATTAAACTATGTTTAACGAGATGGCAACAGCTAAGAGAAAAAGAAGATTCACGTTTGGTGTCAAGACAAAAAGTCCGCAAACCTAATGAGGAGGAAAAAGCTGATAAAAACAACCAAAGTGACAATAGGCTGGGGAATCATCCCCAACTTCACGGTAAACTCTTGTCTTTTTTATTTAACTGAAACGGTGTTTCTTAACTGAAACGGTGTTGCCTTTCGCTGACCTACATTAAACATTATTACATCGGTACCATGATCATGGCATTCATTTCTGTGAGGAGTTTTAGCTGCAACTATAGTTTTGCTGGCCTGATCTAACTCGCGCTAGGTTAACTTCACATGGGCTGTGGGCATTCGTATTGACATTATCTACTGTCTGCCAGTCACGTGTCCTTACTTATTTACTTATTTGCTTCTTATACACTAACATTGCAAACGCAAAGTGGATTTAAACTATTTTAAATTGGATTTAAATCCTTTTAAAGATTTAATTGCATGAAATTGTTCAACAGACTGGTTAAAAAGACTAGCACTGTACTATGTAAAAATAAAGGATTTGCTAAATAATTGCAAAGTTCTACATTTTCAGTAGTCTACTGTTCTTGCTGACACATTATTTTACATGTAACTTATGCTTTCAAGAGTTCACACTTAGCTGATGATTGATTATAAAGCTTGTTTGGCATGCTGTACCAGGAGAGAGTTCTGAGCTTAAAAGAGCCTTGTGCCTGGGGCTCCCTCCCGTTTGCAAGGCGAGAGGGGAGTTTGAGCTCAGGTAGATCTCGAGAACTCACCTGCTGTAGTACCTAATGAACAGATAGTGATTATGAAGAGATAACTACTTACTAGGAGCATGTCTATGGTGGAGATTTGGATTAGTCAATTAACTTAAGTTGCATGTTTTTGGGGCGGTGGGAGGAAACCGGGGAACCTGGGGGAAACTCACGTGAGCACAGGGAGAACGTGTGAACTCTGCACAGAAACGTCCGCTGGCTTGGTAAGGACTAGAACCAGTGATGTTCTTGCTGTGAGGCAACAGTGCTAACCACTGGGCCGCCATGCCACCCATCTAGGAAAGGAGGAGGAGTGGGGGTGGAAGGGGGGATTCTTCAAAATGAAGATGGCTGTGATATGGAACTTAGGGTATTTATAGTGGCTTAGGAATCGTCTAAGGATGCAACTGACATGGGTAGATCGTGATAATGCAGTAGGTGCGTCCCAAATCACATACTTATGCACTATTCTACACCATTTTGTAGTATAAATAGTGTAAGTAGTGCGTTCACACTGAAAACTCTAAAAACAATAAGTGCACTTTAATTACCCGGATGATGCACTCATTCAGCCGGTAAAATGAAGTGTGTGGACGCTTCACGCACTCAACGACCGCTGATTTTGCTCACATAGCGGAAGGCGCAGAGCTTTCAGGCACACATGTTGGATAACTTTTAGTTTGGATTGTGAGAGCAAAATTCTCCTACAAGAGTGATTATAGCGCCTCCCGATGGTGAATGCGGTTATACTCATGCCAGGTATTATTTGGTATTTTGGTCATTTATTTCACTAATTTGGCAACCGTCAAATGTCATCAGGGAGATGGTTTGAACTTCCGCTTAGTATAAAAGCCATTAGTGCCATTACTACATAGTGCATAAGTGCATAGTGTATAGTGTGCCATTTGGGACGCAGCTAGTGTTTCCTCTAAATCTATGATTTTTTCCAGCTGTGGTGGCAGGCCTTTTACACAGATCTTCCAACTACCTATGGGGTTATTTCAATGACAAATGTCGTGAGTAAAGTATTATGCTGTGTTTACACCAGATGCGGTATACGCAAAGATAAAGACGCGTGTTGGAATCGCGTCCAGGGCAGGGCTTCTGTCTGCCTGGTGACTCTAGCTTCATTGCTTAATGACTAACATGGATTTTATTGCAAGAATAGCTGTGTTTATGTGCTTTATGCAGGCTGAAAAACAGCGTCAATTCGTTTGGAGCCGTGTCTGAGTCCACTAGATCCTTTTAGAGGTGCACCCAACCCCATGAGTTCATAAACACCTCCAGAAACTATACCTGGATGATGGAAGCTTTCAGCGGTGCTTCCAACTGAGCCTAGCCCAGTCTGAGTACACACAGCACAACGAAACCGTCTTCAAGAGGGGAGCAACTCAAATGCTGAATGGAGAATATGTGAATGATCCTTAATAATGTTGCTTGCTAACCTAAGAGTCTGTTGATCACATATGCATGAAAGTGATCTAACAGGCAATCCAATAATCCTAGAACACACTGTAACAACACTTTGTAGCTGATTTCTATTCTGTAAATGAATAGAATGAAACCAACAAGGAATGGAAAATGTGACAATACTCTCTATAAAAGAATAATAAAAAGACAACAAAAAGAATCCCCTGAGTGTTAGAATTGAATTTCAGCTTGGAGTCAAAAATGGTACCCAAGTGTTTATACTCCTCAACTAGCTCCACAGGTTTTCCATGAATGTAGGTGGTAACTGCTGTAGCCAGATCCCTCTGCTTACTAGAAAGTCACTATACCATCTCTTTAGTTTTAGTTACATTCACGATAAGCTGTGAGCAATCACACCACTCCACAAACTCCTGTAAAACAGGTCCATGACTTTGAGAAGAAGGACAATTTAGCTTGCCCAATTCACCTATACCGCATGTCTTTTTACTTGTGGGGGAAACCAGAACACCCGAAGAAAACCCACACATACATGGGGAGAACATGCAAACTCCACACAGAAATGCCAACTGACCCAGCCGGATGCTCGAACCAGCGACCGTCTTGCTGTGAGATGATTGTGCTACCCACTGCGCCACCATGACTCCCCTCTTTTTTATTTTTTGGTAACAAAAAAATAAATATTTTTCGGAGATTTGTATGAGTACAGTAGCACCACTGAATCACATGGAAAGTTTTGACAAGGTTTTTGGTTCATTTTCTGGACTTTGAGCATCTCAGGACCCTTCCCTTACAGAAATGTCACACGAGTTTAACTTGAATTTGCAGATATGATCACATTACCATATCTACATGTGAAAACATGCATGTTCTTGTATGTTTTTATTTTTTATTTTTTTACAATGAATGTTTGTTAAGAAACTGATATGATTATATATTGTATATTTAGTATATGTTTTGCCATGAATATAGCCAATGTTGCTGATACAGCATTAAACCTAAATAAATAAATAAATATGTGAAAACATGAAAATCTCATGGCAAATGGGTGTTTTTTTCGCTTTTGCATGAAAAACATGACCATGTGAAATTCATGTGACTTTTCTGTAATGGTGCATTCACACCAGACGCGGAAGACGCGTCAAGCGCGAGTGATTTACATGTTAAGTCAATGCAAAGGCGCGAATAGGCATCCTACGGCGCGATACGCGCGAATGGCACGGCGCGAATGACGCGAATCGCTTCAGTTTGAAAATCTGAACTTCAGCAGACTTTCGCGCCGCGTTGACCAATCAGGAGCTTGCTCTTGTGGGGGTGTGATTATGACGTAGCGCCTGTTGAGGGTGTCTCGGGGAAAAATTCTTTTGCCGACACTGACAACAGTTCATCATACTGGGCTTGGTTTGGTCAGAAGCACCGCTGAAAGCTTCCATCATCCAGGTTTAGTGTCTGGAGGAGTTTATGAGCTCACAGAGCTGGGCGCACCTCTGAAATAATCTAGTGTACTCAGATACAGCTCCAAACGAATCAACGCTGTTTATCAGCCTTCATAAAGCACATAAACACAGTTATTCTCTCTATAAAACCCCTGTTAGCCATTTAGCAATAAAGCTACAGTCACCAAACCATAGACAGAAGCCCTGCCCATCACGCGAATCCGCGTCTTTTCTCAAGTCAATTTGACACGCGATTGAAGCGGATTTGACGCGCGAATGAATCGGATTTGTACACGCGAATGAAGCGAGTAAACTCAAATGTTCACGCATAAGGGTTGCTGTCTATGGAGGATGAGGGAGCTCTAGGACTTCACCTGAAGTATCTTAATCTGTGTTCTGAAGATGAATGAAAGTCTCAAGGGATTGAAGCGAGATGACGGATTAGAATGTTCATTTTTGAGTGAACTAGCCCTTTGAAAGGGACCTACTGTATTACTCTCCATTTTACCAGATGTGAAATAAGTCTCTGATATCTGATGAGTGTGTATATGAAGTTTCACCTCAGAATACCCCACACATATTGTTTTATAACTCTTTCAAAGGCGCCACGGTGACGTTGTGAGTAGCACGTTCGCCTCACAGCAAGAAGGTTGCTGGTTCGAGCCTCAGCTGGGTCAGTTGGCATTTCTGTGTGGAGTTTGCATGTTCTCCCCGTGGTTGCGTGGGTTTCCTCCGGGTGCTCTGGTTTCCCCCACACATCCAAAGACATGCGCTATAGGTGAATTGGGTGGGCTGAATTGTCCGTAGTGTATGAGTGTGAATGAGTGTGTATGGATGTTTCCCAAAGATAGGTTACAGCTGGAAGGGCATCCGCTGCGTGAAACATATGCATATGCAACATTTGAAACTGTTTATATTCACAGACTGTTGCCACACAACTGTGTTTAAACCCCTTATTAAGTCATTTTTGCATAGTAGACCCCTTTTAAACTATATGCAAGCAGTTTGTGTTATGCTTCTTATTATGCATGTAGACATTCAGAAAATCCAAGTATGGAAATTACATCCTAAAAATCCCCGAAAGCACTTCATGAAACCAAAACTGTCAATGGCTTCTGACTCTTTGATAGTCAAAACACATACAGACAATAAAAAATGAATACCCGTGGCTCCTGATGATACACTGAGGTCTGCTGAGGCTGTGGATTGAAGGAATATTGTTGTAAATAATGGTTAGTTTCTTGCATAGACTCATCGTTTGGCCTTAAAAGACCTCAGAGTATTACCAGGAGGCATGGGTATTCATTTTTTATTGTCTGTATGTGTTTTTTGACTCTTGATGTCACAGCGGACCACGGTTTCAGACAAAAATCTTCTTTATTTTCTACTGTAGACAAAAAGTCATCTTGAATGGCTGGAGAAAATGATCATAAATTTAATTTTGGGTGAACTATCCCTTTAATGCTACAACATTTCCTGGCCTATATCATTACAATTGATTTGTTTAGGGTGTGTACTGTACCCCCCTGACATACCATTCAGAAATATGTCAATTTATGGAGATTTCTTGACTTTTTAGTATATTCTTACTGGTTTGTTTCTTCAGTTTAGGTCTTTGATTTAAGGCATCAAGGGCATTTGTATAATTTGACCAACTTTGACTCTGTGGCAGGCGAATTTGCATTAAAATGCCATAGAGTTTGAATGGAGATTGACAAAAGACATTAAAATGTGGACCTGCCTACATTACATTACTGCAGGCTTATAGTGGTTGACTAAAACCATAGACCAAAAATGAAGAGAAAAGAAGGGCATGCAGTGATTACTGATCCTTTGCACGAGCATGAATTAACGAGCTGTTACTCTGCCGCTGGACATCGTGAAACAGGCGTTACACACAACTTTTGTAAAGCCTTTGCTTCACGTTGCTGTGTCTGAATACTTGCTTGTAAAATACAGCCATACTTTAGAACGCTTAGTTTAAGCAAATTTGATGAACGCGAACATGCGTGTTGGTGACTGAAGGGAGTCGCTTAACGGATGCGCTTACTACACGTGTTGTCTACTTTCCTAAGCAACAGGAACAAACGCCTAACATCGCAGATGGTGTCCGTAACCCTCAAAGTCGTTTAGAATAAATGTTAAGAGATGGTGTGACACAACAAGCACCTACTTATGTGTGCCTTTGATGTACCCCTTGATGCTTATGTCCTTCTCGCAGTTCCGAAAATTCATATGCTGATTCTGTCCAGTCCATACTTGTTCCATATGGCACCAAGTTTTGGTACCCAACCCTAATCCCAATCATCATAAATACTGCAGAAGACCTATTGGAACCTGCATAGACCGAAGATTCTGGCAGAAATCAGTCAAATTTGATAAAGGAAAATTCATGGTTTGGGGTTACATTCAGTATGGGGGCATGTGAGAGATCTGCAGAGTGGATGACAACATCACAGCCTGAGGTATCAAGACATTTGTGCTACCCATTACATTACAAACCACAGGAGAGGGCAAATTCTCCAGCAGGATAGCGCTCCTTCTCATACTTCAGCCTCCACATCAAAGATTCTGAAAGCAAAGAAGGTCAAGGTGCTCCAGGATTGGCCAGCCCAGTCATCAGACATGAACATTATTGAGCATGTCTGGGGTAAGATGGAGTAGGAGGCGTTGAAGATGAACCCAAAGTATCTTGATGAACTCTGGGAGTCCTGCAGGAACACTTTCTTTGCCATTCCAGATGACTTTATTAATAAGTTATTTGAGTCATTGCAGAGATGTATGGATGCGGTCCTCCAAGCTCATGGGAGTCATACACAATATTCATTCTTTTTCCACTGCAGCATGACTTTATATTCTATACTGTACATTATTTCTGTTAAGTGACGAGACTTTTGTCTAAGCAAAGTCAGACCTTACTGTCCTAACTAAGTAATTATAGATCAAAACATGATCATATTTTATTTTGGTAAATACCAAATGATCAACTACAAGTCAAGTTATTATTAGTTGTTCCTAAAACTTGGATAGACGACAAGACTTTTGTCGGGTAATGCATAGTATATAGGTGATGTATATGTGTACATGTTTAATGAAATGTGTAAAAAAACAAAAACAAATATTGCATTCATGACATTAGTGAAAGTATAAAATATATATAAAGTACTGTATTTGTTAGTACAGTTTTTGGACATTGTCTTTTTTCTCAGCACTGAATCTATGTCTAACTTTTTAAAATGGATGACAAGTTAAACAGATGCAAACTCAGCATAGCCCAATCCCAATTCTATTTTTGTACCCCTTCCCCTTGGCCCTTACAACCGAGGTTTAAGGGGAAGGGCTTCAAAACTTACCTCTAAGAATTGGGACAGCACTTCAACACCTGCACACGTCATCATATGTCATCGCGATCTCTTGCTTCATATGAGATCAGACAATCACGACTGCTGGAGTTACTCCAGTTGTGTTATTGTTTGGTGTTTATGTTCAGGAAATCACTGAAGGCGTATATTATGTTATCATAACGATCTAATGTGGCAATAAGATCATTACTGTACAGTGTATTTACACAGTGGCCATATTTATCTATGTAAACACACGAAAACAGCATTAACATTATAGCAGACACTGTAAAAGCTCATTCCCAGACACTAGACATTACTGACAGGGTATTCCAGTGTCATCGTGTGTCAGAATGTTCTGGGACTGCTGTACATGAGTTATGATTATGGATTATGGATCACGAAATTTAACGGGGTTTTTTTTCTGCGTTTTTTTTTTTTTTTTTTAAAGCATGACGGTAAAACACGAACGCGGTTATGAATATATTAAAACATGTGTTTGTTTGTCGTAAAAATTCGAAATAATGACAAAAAACACTAATTTGTGGATCTCCTTCCGGGTTCAGTTGTGGCAGGTGTATTCTGGGAAATTTTCTTACCCCCACCGTTTGAAGTGTGGTCCTGAAAAATCTTCATTTGAAGGGGTGTATACCCCTTGCCCTTAGCCCTACGCCTTCAAGCTAAAGAGAATTGGGACACCACTACCCCTTCACATGAACGCACAAAGCGAGGGGTAGGGGTAAGGGGAAGGGCTAAGGTGTAGAATTGGGATTGGGCCCATGTCTTATACGCTGAGAGAAATGCCTGACAATCGTACAAGTTAATCGAACAAGTTACTGAAACTTTAGTTTACAGTAAATGAAAAGTTAGAATAATCCATCATCATTTGTGTTTAGGAGTATTTTTATTCTGAGGAACAAACCAGACCTGTTATCTGTGTTTATTTTTTTGACTTGACAGCCACTGCGCTAGATCTCACCTACTGTATCTGTTCCCCTGGCTGAATCACGCAGGGACTGAACTTTCTCTTTTGGCCGCTCGCCATACAAGAAACCAAAGCCAGGGAATTGACTTTCAGCTATTCTTTCACGCTCCCTCTTCTTTTAATTACACCCTCCGTCTCTCATTCTCAAGTATTTCCAGCTTCCGCTCCTTTGTGTCAGCCTCAACCCTCATAGACAGCCAAAACCTACACTCAAAAAAGTATATTTTTTTACTTGTTCAAACTACTTATATAAAATGAGCTGAAACAACATAATTCTTGAGATTTCATTGGGTCAGCTTATTTTTTTTATGTTCAATCTACATGAATTTGTAAAAGTGTTAAGTTAACCTAATTGATTTGTATTGGGACAGCATGAATGAATTATGTGGAACCCTGCATTTTTTACAGTGTATAGGACGTCTCGCTGTCTTGCTGTGTATCATTTCAGCTGGTTTGAGCAGGCCTGGTGTTGCACCTTTACTCTGAGGAGGATAATACATATTATGCGATATTATAAATCATACCGTCTGTGCTACACTTAAACTGCGGCTTCCCAAGCAACTCATAATTTAAAGTACTTACACGGTCAAGCAACCCTCCCTGCAGATTACAAATATGTATACCAGGCTGGTTCTGTGTTTTTCAGGGATTTATCAGTAGGGCAAGCTGGAAGCATTGTTGTTTTTTTAAAGTAGATGTTGTATTTTTACATTGTTGTTACATTTTTTTACATTGTTGTATTTTTAAGGTTTTTAAATAATAATAATATTAATAATAATAACAACAATAATAATAATAATAATAATATTAATAATAATAATAATAATTATTATTATTATATTTATTTAATGATGATAATAAAAATTTAAATATTATTAATAATAATAATAATAATAATAATAATTAAATGTATTTAATGATGATAATAAAAAACAAGTATTGATAATAATAACAATAATAATAATAATAATAATAATAATAATTACATGTATTTAATTATGATAATAAAACCAAATATTGATAATAATAATAATAATAATAACAATTATTATTATTATTATTATAGAGTTGGTAAATAGGTAAATAGCTAATAAATAAGAGTTAATAAATGAACTTTTGTTAAAACTTTTAATGAGATGGAATGATATTGATTGGATGGGTGTTAGTCCGATTAGGTAGCTTTACATGGACATAGGAAAATTTAGACCCGTTTAAAAAGATTAAAGATCTACAGCACTATATTTTATTGAATTAAATTTTTTTAAGGCCAACAATTTTGATTTTATCCCCTTTCAAACATACAGACCTTTCCGGAAAATTAACGGCAAGTTTCCGGAAAGGTCTGTATGTGCGAACAGGCACTTTTTGAAAATATGGGTAAATTCGTTCCGGCAAATTAGTTCCGGCAATTTTCCGGGAAGAGAAGTTGTAATATTACCGGTAATTTGCCAGAATGCTGCGATGTGTGAACGCAGATGGAACGCGCTGACGTGAGACATCTACTCTAGCCAATCAGAACATACAGACGCATTCACCTTTGAATATTTTTCCAGACACATTTAGCTGCGAGATGTTAGTCAAATAACATTTATATGTTCATTATTAATGACAACTGTGTAAAAAAGATCGATAAAATGCTTAGATAAACTGCTGTTTGTTTACCTTCAAGCTCAGCTTCAGTTGCTTGACGCGTGTGCACGTGAAACAGCCGGTGAGCGCCAGCACACACACACACACACACACACACACACACACACACTATGTACATCTCGACATGCGAAAGTGTTCCTCCATATGTTTTCATCGAAGTTGTTCACAATACTTCTCCATCCACAGAGTTAGTAATGTAGTTAAATGTGTAAACATTTAGCTGTGGTTTGCTCTTCAGCCTTTAGATGTCTCTGGGACAAAGCAGCTGCATGAATGCTAAAGTTTTAAATAAAAGTGAAACCATCAACAAAAGCCGACCCCTTCTGTGTTTACAAATATGGCCCGTTTCCACTGAGTGGTACAGTACGGTACGGTACGGGTCGGTACGGGTCACCTTTATCAGGCTTGCGTTTCCACTGCTAAAGGGTACTCTTTTGGTGGGCGTGGTGTACGACAGAAAGTTTGTCGACGTCATTTTCGCTCGAGGAAATGTCTACAGTAAAGCTTTATGGGTCGTTCACAAATCATACGAGAAGCACTTCTCACAAAATAGATGCTTTATTATACACATAAACACTGGTGTATAAATGTCATTACTGACTGAACATGATCTGATTATAACTGCAGATCAATGATGCGAAATAGCCTACAGTCCGCGATTATATAAAATAAATAAATAAATGCAGCATGTATGAACACATACAGCCCCACACAGTCTCCGATGTTACCAAATTACAGAAAAACTACACACAGCAGACATTTATGCCTCATTTAGGTTAAAAAACAATACGAAATAGAGCCCCGTCTGTGCAAACCTCTCATCTGTATGTTTTATCATCACCAGTACATGTAGCCTCTCCGTCATTATTCTCTCGTTAGAGAGTAACTCCGTCATTCCGAGTTTATAATAGTCCAGGTTAAGAACTTTGTTATTTCAAACATTGACGAGCACAAGAGACAAGCGAAACCTCACGCGCTCGCCCTTATGGGGTCGTAACCCATAAGAATCTGCTCTTCTCTCGGCATGGTGGCTGTTCAAGACGACGACAAAGTTTGTTTGAGCTTGGGTCGACCATGGCTCGTTATTATATGCTGATATTATTTCGGAGCATTGTCTCTCGGCTGTGTATTAAACATGGCGGGTCCTTTGTTTTCATTCTGCTTGTTCATTCTGCTTGTTGCGTGAGCAAATGACGTATCTCTGTAAACCAATGGCGTTCAGCTGCACGTCTAGCTCCGTCTTACGGCACCCTTTCTGGGTTTGGTACCCTTTCGAAAGGGTGACCAAAAAGGGGTATGGTACGGTTCAGTTCGGTACGCTTTTAGACTGTGGAAACGGCCTTAAAAGCGTACCGAACCGTACCGTACCGTACCCCTCAGTGGAAACGGGCCATTAGAAGCGTGACCATTTAGAGCTCATTAGAGTTTTTCGGTATTTTGGAATAGATGTGTGAATGGTCTTTTTCGGGAAAAAATCTGAATATTTGAATTTACTGGTAAAGTCGTTTAATAATTTTCCAGATATTTACTGTTATTACTGTGTGAAAGGGGCTTTTGAAATTTAACACATTTTAATGCTTCAGGACACTCTGGAGTACTTTTTCTTAGATTTTAACAGATTTGTGAGTGTTGAGCATCAGTAAAGACAGCGTTAGCCCCTGTCAGCTTTAATTGTGGGGAAAACTGGATCGTTTTGAGCTTTTGTCAGCTAATTTCATCTTCCAGGTTTAAAATAATTTTTGGGGCGGATACAATCAATGATGTATCGCGAATCTGCTAGTGGAGTGATGACGCATCGGTTTCTCATTATTATTCATAGCGGAGTTTTCTTATCCTATAAGAAGACCCTGCTGCTTAATTATTCATGAGAGCACGTGCTTTCCGAAGGCAAAGCAGACCTGCCAAGCTGGGAGACCCAATGACTGGGTGTTTGTTTCCATTATCCACAGGGTTTGTTGCATGTTTTTCCCCCATGATTCTGTCAGGCCAGAGACAGCAAAGCTGTTAGTTTGCAGCAAGTATTTTTGTCGGGAGAGCTGCACGAGAATTGGGGAATGACATCTGTCTTTTGAGTTTGTTACCATTGAGACCTTGATTGAGACACACCGCCTATATCCGTGCTGCTGTGTTGGCCTATGTTTAAAATCCTCCAGATTACCGGCAGCGCTAATGTTTGAAATAGACAGGGCAAGAGACCTGCTGCACTGTTATCCACTGTGTCTGCATTCAGACCGGGGGATTGAGGAGGAGAGAAGTCCTCCTCATTTATAGTGTTTATATATGGTTATCTTTATGATGATAGAACAAACTGTGGTTATGTGTATATGAAATTACGAATAACAAATAGAGCAGGACATTAAATTACTGTTTATTTCTTTGCATTTTAACTTTGTAAACTCTAAAGTCATGCACCTCCTCACAGTTTGTGTTTCATTTTGTGAGCCCACTGACAACAGTTGTTCGCTCCCCTCATTTTCCCCCTGCTCTGTCGGCCATGCCCACTCCTCCCTCTGCTCTCAGAGATCCACGCCCATTACGAAGCATTTTTTAAATAAAAATTCTGAGGTAGACTTGAACCAAAAAAGGGGTGTTTCATGGCCCTTTAGGAGTTTTTAAAACCCCGCGGATACTCTGATACATGTTATTACAGAAACACGTCGCCTGTTAATCATTCATTGGGTGGTAAACCGCACTCCTACATGATGTTGCATTGGGCCTCAAAATCACAGGGATTTGGATCCTATTTTAACGTCAGGAAATTAAAAAAAGATGTTTGTGTTTCTTTCACTCCAATACGACAGTGGACACACTATACCTACACACAGTTTGTTCAAACAGCAGCTTACAATTGCTGATTTTTTTTTATCATAGATACCTTTTAAAGGTGAAGGCGCAAGATCAATAACAATTCCGAACAATCAATTGTGAAACAACAATTTTCAAAAAAAAAAAATAAAAATCACACACACAGACACGCACGCACGCACGCACACACACACACACACACACACACACACACACACACACACACACACACACACATATATATGTATATATATA
>CAIGQQ010014385.1:1877660-1895122 GCA_903798035.1 Danio albolineatus
TATATATATATATATATATATATATATGAGTGTGATAAGAAAAATAAAACTGCTTGGAGAAGTCTCTTAAATGAGTGTTTAATTTTTTTTTCCTTCTAATTTTTGGATATTTCAAACTAGGCATGGGCCGGTATAAGATTCTGACGGTATGATAACCTTGGATAAAAATATCACGGTTTCACGGTATTGTGATTACTGCTCTAAAATATATTATTTTTAAATGTCTGGGAAAAAAACTTTTTCCCCTTTAAACACAATATATTTTATTTTTTGAAAGATTTATAATATTTTTGGAGCAGTAAACATGTCAGGCTAAATAAATACAATGAATCCTTGACTTCTGCAGTCTTCATTAGTTTCAAAAACAGATTTATTTACAATTTAAAATGGCATCTTTTGATATTTTTTTTTCTGCTGGAGATGCTGTTGTCCTAAAAAAACTCAAATAAAAGTATTTTTAAAAAGAATAAAATAATAGCTTAGGAACGGTATTACAGAAAATTTGGGCGGTATGAAAACCTTGACTTTTCCAAACCGCGGTATACCTTGAAAACGTTTATCATCCCATGCTTATTTCAAACCCACTGTGTAAAAACAACCTTCTGATGTAAAGACTTCTATTCAAAGATTTGTACAGTGTTTTGGTGCTCTAAATATTCCTTTTTTCTGTCTAAAATAGTCAGACTGACACCAATTTCAGTGCTGTTGTTGGGATTTTATTTTGGACTTACTGTATGCGTCCTTATTTTCAGTAAGTTACTCCTCAGTTCTGTAAAATATATGATATTATACCAAAGTGCTGGTCAGTGGCTTTTTCTCCGAGGCTGCCGGGACACTCCTAAAAGGAGATATTTATTCTTAATGAGTACGTACACACACCCATAACTACTAGATGAAAGGTACAGCTTGAGCTTTGTCCTGCTCTTTTAGTAAATGGTATTATTATGTCTCTTATTCCTGGATAGTGACTCTAAAACATATCCTGACAGAATATCGAGTCGCTTTGAGATGAAAATGTTTAATGTACCGTAGTTATGCACTGTTTTGAAAAGTTGGATGTATTTTGGAAGAAAAAGCACAGAGGCACGAGTAAAACTTAGAGAGCATATACTTGCTGTGTACTGACTACATGGGCAGCTGCCTTACACACAAAACGTGCTTTTTGCAAGGAGAGGCACCATTTTTGAATGGTTTACTAATAAATGTTTTGCGCTCTTCTTATGCGCCTTGCGTGCTTCATGTGTTAACCGTTGTGCTTTGTGCGACAGCAGTTGAAAAAAGTCTGAGTGGAAAAAGCATGCTAGATAGGGCCCAATCCCAATTCTATTTTTGTACCCCTTCCCCTTCCCCTTGGCCCTTACAACCGAGGGTTAAGGGGAAGGGCTTCAAAACTTACCTCTAAGAATTGGGACAGCACTTCAACACCTGCACACGTCATCATATGTCATCGCGATCGCTTGCTTCATATGAGATCAGACGATCACGACTGCTGGAGTTATTCCAGTTGTGTTATTTTTTGGTGTTTATCTTCAGGAAATCACTGAAGGCGTATATTATGTTATCATAACGATCTAATGTGGCAATAAGATCGGAACTGCACTGTGTATTTACTCCGTGGCCATACTCATCTATGTAAACACACGAAAACAACATTAACATTATAGCAGACACTGTAAAAAGCTCATTCCCAGACACTAGACATTACTGACAGGGTATTCGAGTGTCATCATGTGTCAGAATGTTGTGGGACTGCTGTACATGAGTTATGATTATGGATTATAGATCGCGAAATTTAGAGTTTTTTTTTAAAAGCATGACGGTAAAACACGAGCGTGGTTATGAATATATTAAAACACGTGTTTGTTTGTCGTAAAAATTCGTAATAATGACAAAAAATACTAATTTGTGGATCTTCTTACTTCCGGGTTCAGCTAGTGGCAGCCAGTGGCAGGTGTATTCTGGGAAATTTTCTTACCCCTCCGTTTTAAGTGTGGTCCTGAAAAATCTTAGTTCAAAGGGGTGTATACCCCTTGCCCTTAGCCCTACACCTTTAAGCTAAAGAGAATTGGGACACCATTACCCCTTGACATGAACGCGCAAAACGAGGGGTAGGGGTAAGGGGAAGAGCTAAGAGGTAGAATTGGGATTGGGCCTAAGTCGCGTCTTTTTACATCGTTCAATCAAACGAAAGCAGAGGTGTACGGAGACCCGGAAGGGACGTGGTGGTGGGGGAAAAATTGGGTGGGAGAAAAAAAAAATGGGTGGGAGGAAAATATATATTTTTAAGTTTTGCGTCCCCTCGCAAAGTTTTGCGTTCACTTGCAAAGATGTTTTGCGTACCCTCGCAAAACTGTTTTTCCACAAACACTTTCTGTTCACTTCATACATGTCAACCCTCCCATTTTTCCAGAATTATCCTGTATTTTAGTATTCTATCCTGCTATTGTATGATTAAGTATTTTCCCATATTTCTCATGTATTTTTAAATCTTGAAAGCTTACTAAAATGAATATCAAATGTCTGCATTCACTTTCTTTCCATTAAAGCTGTGCATCGATCATCACCCTTCATATGCAACCTCTGAATCAGCGAATGCATAAGCCAATGACTGGTATAAGTGCTGACTGATGCGCTCCGTATTATAAACTGATCCCAGATCAGCTTCTGTACATGTCTCGAAACACCAAAACCCATTTTTTGAGCTGTTGACAGTCATATATGTGTCCCGCGCTGCTATAAACACTATGAGGACACATATATTTCGCTAAAGAGTGAAAATTGGTTGTTTTTGTGTTATTTCGAGCAAATTAGTTCTTCCGGTTTGAAATGATTTTTTGAAGCTGTGTCACGCCGATGAGATCCATGCGTGTATTTCAGTTTGAAGAGTGGACGTCTGTTCTGGCGAGTGCATCGTGATGTCTCTGAGTGTGTGGCATTAATTCATGAGTAAGACTTAGTTCAAACCAATCAGCGCGCCTAATATTCTAATCTCAGTAAGTAGGGTTCTGCCTTTTTAGAATAGTGGTTAATCGCCTCTGTTTAGTGACCAAGACTGACATGCTTGTGTTTAAGAGATTGTATACTCGGCCGGTACAAGACTCAGGATGTTATAGGAATCCGAATGAACGAGAATAATAAACAATAATGAATCAAAGACAATATTCAATCATAATCTAAAGTAATATTGAAAGGAAACAAAATAAGCTTATCAGTGTTTTAGAATTGGAGTCAGATAAAACGAGAATAAACGTATTAACATTCTAAACCACCTCATACTTAAATTGGAGTTAGATATGAGTTAAATTTGAAGTAAATCAACATTGTGCACTGGAAAGACAGAACAGGCAGTAAACCTTCATCCACCAGTAGACACCGCCATTGGACTAACTGCTGTGGACCTTACAACTTTAAATACAGTCTTCATCTACTCATCAATCACCTGTCACCTGTTTGAGTTTCCTTCTTCTGTTGAACACAAAAGAAGAAACTGAAAAATCATTGATTGAATCATTGTTTGTTTTTGCTACCATAAAAGTCAATGGTCACAGGATTCTGACATTTTTCAAATTATCTTCTTGTGTTCAACAGAATAAAATGTACTCATAAATGTTTAAAACCATTCTAGGGAAAGTAAATAGTGAGAAAATAAAACTTTTAGAGAACTATCTCTTAAAAAACTGTAAACATTAAATATTTACAATAGAAATTTCATCTGAAGTCTGCATGGATTTTATTCGTAGCTTGTTGCAGTGCAGGAAACATGACTTTGATTATTCAACATCATTTACACGGTATTGTTTTGACATTTGTGTTTCTCTCAGAGCATCTAAAGGATAAACTGGATGAGTTTCTAAAGCAGCTGCACATCGTCCGTGTGGTCCGTCAGCGTGAGCGTAAGGGTCTGATCACTGCACGGCTCCTCGGGGCCTCCGTGGCCACAGGAGACACTCTCACCTTCCTGGATGCCCACTGTGAGTATCTCAACACTGCCATTCACATTCAGTCTCTGAGGCATTTTAAAGAGCAGATCACTCCCACACAGTTTTTGGAAAGAGTAATGAAAACACACTCAAGTTAAAGTACCATTGCTTACCCAAAAATGTTGTGCAAGTAGAATAAAAGTACCTGTTGTAAATATTACTCAAAGTATATGTAAAAAGTAGCCCTTTTAAAAGTACTCAAGAGTAGTGAGTATTACACTGTGAAGGGTTGAAGTGTTTACATGCAATTTGTGTGTGTGTCTGTGTGTTTGTGTGTGAAAACGTAACATTCTGTAGTGCAGTTACTGTTTAAGGCTACTTCAGTCATCATGTAGTAAACATCCATCATCATCTCATCAGTGATATGCCGTCTAAGCAGTCTCTCGGTCATTGTTTGTAATGATTTTGTGTCTTGCGGGTTGTTCTGTATGATGTGATTTTATTGGACAGGAATTACAGGACTAATTATACTGCTTTAGTCAAGCACCATAGGCAACAAATAAATGTAAAAGAAAACCAGTGGAGTAAAAGTACCGATCCAGCTCTAAAAATGTGCTCGAGTGAAAGTAAAAATGCACATTTTTAAATACAGTTGTAAGAGTTGGCTATATCTCTCCATGATAATAAACCCTGAAAACTGTTATGGAATTCCACGAGACAAGACCACGAGAATGGTCAGGCATTAAAACAATGAACTGGCTAATCTGAGAAGAAGATCAGAAGACCAGCTGTTCAACTGTTCTATTCAAATCACCCTGCTCCATCAGAGTAGATCATTTACATTTCACATAAAATGTTCAAGGTTTTAATATGGTGTATCTTGTAGCTTTATATTCATGTTTGGTATCCTTTTAAATGTCTCTGTGTGATTGGTGAAGTGGTCTTAAGGTCATTGTAATATTTCACTGGTATTTGTTGAATTAGGTTTTGACTTTGATGAAATCTCTGCCAGATGCTCCCCCTCCAGAGATGATTAACACATCAATACACTAGGCAAGGGTCACTGTGATGCCCTGTTGGGTATATAAGGTAAAGATGTTGTACAGGCCAGTGGGATTCTGTAGCCAGAAGACCCCGTTGCAATGTATACATTTCTGAGCTCTGTCTCAGAACTTATATGTTGCAATGTCTTTCTACATGGTCAGGTATTAACCTTTAATTCTGTTGTACAATCTGAATTGGCTTATCTTGTGTAATTATGTTAATTGGAATGGAAAATCTTTGCCTGACAAATAAATGTAAAATTCTTGTTTAAACTCTCATATTTCCTGACAATCACTGACTTAATATCATGTAATCTAGTGGCTGAATCGAACTTTCTTTATGTATGAGCATTCAAATTATAATAAATTGGAGTCAGATTAAATTCGGAGTTGGAAACTAATTAAAATACGTTTTCATAAGTAAAAATATTTCTTTTCACATGTGCTAAAAGGCTTACATGCATTTACCTTCACCCATACTATTAGCTCCGCCATTGAACTAATAGATGGACTCTTACACAGTTCCTGACAAAAACTACTAATATACAGTAATTTGAGTATTTGTAATTTGTTACTTCACACCACTGCAGTGCAGCTATCTTTCTGCAACTCTCACATGGAAGCTAAGCAGGGCTGCACCTGGTCAGACCACATGGGAAAGCTAGGTTGTTGCCGGATGTAGTGTTAGTGAAACCAGCAGGGGGCACTCAACTTGGATTCTGTGTGGGACCTAACGCCCCAGCAGGCACGTGCAGAGAGGGGGGCTTTGGGTGCTTGGTTGCCTGCCCTTTTTTCTCCTGGAGAGAAAGCGCCCTTTTTCCTGGGCATAATAATTATTTTTTAAAATACTAATAATAATATAATGTATGTATAAGTTGATGCGTGTTCTATTTAAAGGGCACCTTTGATGAAAAATCTACTTTTTAAGCTGTTTGGAGAGTCATATGAGTAGGTATAGTGAGAGTGCAAAGCGCGCCTAAGCCCGAAACTGAAGAGGAGACGTGACTTTTGGGGACTGTTTTATATGGATTTATTAATCATTCTTACTGTTTAATGAACGCACACTGTCCTAGATTATTAAAGACGCAAACCCCTCACTGCACGACAGCTGCACCTTTAGTAAACCTTCTAATTCCTGCAGCACGAGGACTTTATGATTGTTTATGAGCGTCAGCAGTGGATGATCTGTTCGGCAGAATATCTGACTGTGTGTCACTGCATATCAAACCACTAAAACGATATAATGATATAAAGAAATCTCCAATGAAATCCCCGAGAGCGCTTCTCTCAAACTGAACAGCGCATCATCGATGACGTAAGCGTGCTCAGGCCTGAATGTAATGTGGCCGCGGGCCGTCGGGGGAGACGGAAGGGGGGACAAGCGTGCTTTGGCCCGGTTAAAGGGAACTGTACATAATGTGAGTACGCCCTTAAGTGGCTGAGTTTTATCTTTAACGATCAGGTGCCTGAAAACGTACCTAAACTGTCGTATGTTTGCGCTAACCATTTTAGCGCAGACTGCTTTGAGAATGCGGGACAATTCCACTCGGGACTCGCGAATAAATTGTTTTTGAAAAATGGATCAGTTCCAACAATCCACGATCCTTTTTGCATATAAATCACACCAATGCAGTGTTTATCTTAGTGGATATCTTTATGTCTTGTCTGTATTTGTTTGTAGAACTCTGATATGGCGAACTTTATCAAACGCATTACGGATGATTCATGCATCGTTACATAGCAGCTGTTAAACTGTAGACATAAATGATTTTGTAACTACAACTCTGACACATTCTGGCTCATTCGGATTATTGATTCCTCAACAGTCGTCTCTGCTTGTTCTGTGTCCGAGTCCGGGTCGTACACATACGGCTGAATGCTGGTCCTATCACTCTTGTTGCTTCTCTCTGTCTGCCTGTCTGTTGCCGTACACAAAGCAGGGGTGCTCTTGGCTCCGCCCCCTTGTTAAGATTGGCGGGAAGTCAAAACTAATTTTCATGTGAAGCAACACACCCCTAAAACAGCGACTGGTGTACACGCCCCCAAAATGACACGTTTTAACACATTATAATAAAACAATCTGAATTGTGTTTTGATCTGAGCACACTCAGAACAACCATAGTAGTGATATAAAATCTTTAAAAAGGGTTAGTGTTTGTGCCCTTTAAGGACAACCCTGTCAAACAATAAAAAAACAGAACTTTGAAGTTTATCTTGGTTTTAGTCTCACCGCAATAAGCGGGCCTCGAACCGGCGATTTGGAAAGAAAACCACATGTAAGGGTCATCAAACGCTCTAATGTAGGTGCTATTTACATTGTTACTCCGCCTTCAAATGTAAGGTGTCAACAGTAGAGCAACGTCTATCGGCGCTTATGCCAGTTTACGCACTGCATACGGGCTTCATCTGGGCCATCGTTTAACAGTCTGGCCCATTCACACACTGCAGACGGACTGTGCGTAAAATAGGTGTTACTAGCTGACCTCCGCAACGGCAGTGGGCTATGATGGACAGAACCGCCAATGTAAATTCATCCGTCATTCATCTATATTAAATGGAGGTGAGTAACGGTTAACAATAGACTACCCGAGGCTCAAATTTAACATCAGCTATTTATCCAAAAGTTCAAAAGCAAATAGGTTATTTCATCCTGCTAACATCCTCCTGATTAACAACCATGGAATAAGTTAGCTAAAGTTTTAGCCCTATATGCCTATGATAGGCAATATCATAGGCATATAGGCTAAGGCTAATGTAATGGAGAAATGACAGCTGGATAGTGAATATATTCCCATCTCGTTTTATTTAGAATATATCATGTTAGAAGTAGGGCTGTCAAAATTAGCACGTTAACTCACGCCGATTAATTTTAAATATTCAAACCGTTAAAAAAATTAACGCATTTAACGCAGTGGCAGTTTTTTTTATTTCCTGTTGTGGCCGACGTGTGTTCAGGGCCGGTGCGTCCACAGAGGAGACCTAGTGTAGTATAAGCAGTGAATGGTTTAGCCCAGGTGTACCCCAACACAGTTTTATGTAATGGTACGGTCCCGGTGTGTGTGTGTGTGTGTGTAGTTGAAGATGCAGCACTTCCCAGTGTGTGTACACTGGTGTTGGAGAGAATAAAGTTGTTCTATGTTTAGCCCGCAGGGCGTGTATTACTAGCAACAAAAAGTAAAAGTTACAACACCTAGGCGGCCGACAAGGGCGGCAGAATAGTGAGCGAACTCCCCGGTCCTCACTTTAATCCGCGACACCTACCCCCTCCCTCCCGTTCCTCAGTCCAGTAAAGTTGGCAACAGATTCGCAGATTCATATTTTCCGGATCAATAACTCATGACCGAAACATTGTTCCTACACAAATAGCACATCTTTTCAACCGTCGCAATGTGTACAATCACCTACAACCTTATTTTCCTAAAAATTTGCTTTCCTACGCGCTGGACACATTTTATTGAACTCTATGCGCAGGCGGCAAAGAGACCGATCCTTAGGGGCCATCTACAAAGAACAAAACGCGAAAACCAATACTACAAAAGCTGTCAATAACTTCTCTCTAAATCTTTATACTGCCATCAAACTCAGATCACCTGCACTGCTGTCCCGCTGGTTATACTACAACACTTATTTTTCTGAAAAACTATTTTGCATATTTTTTATGAATTTTTATTATGAAAAATAATCAATAACTTTACTGTTGCTAACTTTACTGAACTCCGGTCCTCCCGGTCATCCGCGAACCGGTCACTTTCTTTTTCACTTTGGGGTTGAGGGTGGCGTGATCACCGTTCGCCTAGAGCACCAGTTCAGCTTGCTCCGGCCCTGCATGTGTTTAATGAGCAAAGGAATATGGATAAAGGATAATATGGATAATATGGATCCATGTAAATGTACTCAGTGAAAGTGCCAGATGATGTCGCAAGCTGTCAAAGACAGCCCGTTCCTCTCTAAGTTGATTCCAAGCACCCTTAAATGTTTCATTAAGTTTGACGTGTTTCCCCCACTACACGCAACTTTTGTAAAGCGTCTGCTTCGTGTTGCTGTATCAGAATCCTTGCTTGAGAAATACAGCCATAGTAGTCGTGCGTGGGGATGATTTGAAGGGAGTGCCCTGTACTGCGCGCTCTCTCTCTCTGTCTGTGTGTGTGTGCGTGCGTGTGTGTTGTCACCCGATAATGTCAGTAGACTGGCTAAATGTTAAGGAGGACTAAGCAAAATTGTTTCACAAAACAACTTTACTATAAATACAATACTTTACTATTATTATTTTTTTCTTCCAATTTCCATATTTGCAATGTCTGTATTTTAGATTTTTTTGTAGTTCACTTAGAATCCAACATGGAAATAATTTTTGTTTGTTATTGGCATTGATTGTTTTAAAATTCAAATGGCACTTACATGCCTGTGTTTTTATTTCTGTAATAAATACGGCTTTTCGTGATTAATCATGATTAGTCACAAACAAAAGTGTGATTAATTTGTTAATTTTTTAAAATCAATTGACAGCCCTAGTTAGAAGCTATAAAAAATTGAAGCTATAAAAACATGTACATATAGGCTAGCTATGTGGCTATCACTGTGTCCTACATTCTTCAAAATATTTTATTTTGTTCAACAGAAAAAAAAAAACCTCAATCAAAAATAATATATTGAAGAGGGATAGTTCACCCAAAAATGAACATTTACTCACCCTCGAGGTTCCAGATCTTTGTTTCTTTATTTTGTTGAAGACTAAAGAATTAAAGATTTAAGCAGATATTTTAAAGAGAACTGTAAACCTGAAATCATTGATTTCCAGAGTAGGAAAAGCAAACACCATGAAAGTCAATGGTTACAGGTTTCTTGCTTTCTTCAACATATTAATCTGTGTGTTCAACAGAAGAAAAAAGTCAAACATGCTAGTAGAATGTGAGTAAATGATGACAGAATGTTCAGTTTTGAATGAACTGTCCTTTTAAGGGTGAGTATGGTGAATTTAAGGTGAAATATCCTTTAATATATTTTATTTATTAAAGTACAATTATTATTATTATTATTTATAAAAAGTGCCCTTTTTTCCACTTGAGCCCCTGCCCCTTAAAAGGTCTCTGCACGTCCCTGCGCCCCAGTATATTGATGAGGACTCTATACTGCTCAGTGAGCGCCGTCTTTCAGATGAGACGTTAAACCGAGGTCCTGACTCTCTGGTGTCATAAAAAATCCCAAGATGTCCTTCGAAAAAAGGTATGGGTTTAACCTCTGGCATCCTGGCCAAATTTGCCCACTGGCCTCTGTCCATCATGGCTATCCCCATATCATAATTGGCTTCATCACTCTGTCTCCTCTCCACCAACCAGCTGGTGTGTGGTGTGCGGTGTGGCGCAATATGGTTGCCGTCTTGTCATCCAGGTGGATGCTGCACACTGGTGGTGGATGAGGAGATCCCCCCCAAAAATATGTAAAGTGCTTTAAGTGTCCAGAAAAGTACTATATAAATGTAAGCTATTATTTAGTTATTATTAATCGCTGTTGGATTCACATTAATAAGGCTTGCGTCTTTTAAGAAACTCAAACAAGCCTGTGGTCAGTTGGAGCTGCTGGAAAGAATCTGATGCTTTTTAATTCTGAGTTTGGGCTTGTTAAACATTCATTATGTTATTTTAAAGTGTTTTTTTTTTGTCATATAATATATTTGGTAACACTTTACATTAAGGTCGACCACAAGTTTAGCACCCCCTGCTGGCCTCACTAACATAATTTCCAACAGCAACCTAGTGTTCCCATGTGGTCTCCCAGACAGCTAATGACTAGGATCAGTCCTGCTTAGCTTTAGTGAGTTACCGGTTTTGGGCTGCAGGGTGATATGGCTGTGGGTGTATGTTGTTAATGTTAGTTAATGCATTTACCAAAATGTGTATTGTTCATTGTTTGTTCATGTTAGTAAATAAATTAATTAACATTTAACTAATGAACCTCATTGTAAAGTGTGACCAGAATTATAAATCAATACTTGTTCAAATGAACTAAGATTGAGAAATGCTTCATAAGTTATTAATGGTACTTTTTTAATAAACTAGTGTTTTAATGCCATTCACATTCAGTCTCTGAAGGCATTTTAAAGAGCAGATCACTCCCACACACATGTGCTGCTGGATTCACATTAATAGGGCTCGCCTTTTAATACAATCACAGCTTTTATAACAAGCCTGTGGTCAGTTGGAGCTGCTGGAAAGAATCTGATGCTTTTTAATTCTGTCTGAGTTCGGGCTTGTTAAACATTCATGGTGTTATTTTAAAGTGTTTCTGTCCTCCGCTGGTGTGGTTGATGGGGAAACTTGTCAGTCAGAATGTGAAAACTGCTAAAACTGATGTTGAATATGGTTTTATTTATTATTGCCAGCATGTTTATTCATCAGAGGGTTTGCAAGTAAATAATTCTAAGTAGCTCAGAGTATTCTCTAGCCTAAGGCAAGTATCATACTCTATGCAAGCCTGAAAACACAGATGATCGAACAAACTTCAAAGGTCATGTTAGGTTTTTTGTGAAATTTATAAAACACACACATATTCATGCATACAGTAGAAACACAGGCTCAGTCTGAAAACGTACCCCTATATACTGTAATATCGCAGTACCTTATCATTTCCTCCAAGCCACCAGGGGGCGCAGTAATATTGCTCTATACTCCTCAACATTAGATGGCGGTAGTGACTCTTGTTCCATAAACTTCCCCAGCCTAATCACCACCACCTGTTCTCTGCTCTATATAAGACTGCTTAGTATCCTGCTCTGCGTTCAGTCCTGAACCCTACCTCTAGCTACAGTAGTGGTGGGCAAAGCGAGGCTTCATGAAACACTGAAACAGTCGAAGCAAATGTGTCGAAGCTTCGAAACGTTTCCAAACCCCACTCTATGGTGACATCTAGTGGTCATGCACTGGATCAGCTTCAGCAAATAACCAGTTGAGCAAATTAAGGTGTTAAACCCCACTTTGTAAGGTCAGATCTTCAAGTGATTTAGTGGAGCGGGTAAGGTTCCTGACTACCATGCAGCTGTAGTGGGTTCGAATCCAGACTGATACAATCATTTTGAAACGCTTTAATATCAGTTTGAATTGCTCTGTTCTTGTATCGTTTCGTTTCAACATTGGTCCGACATCCGAATAAACACTTTGTGAATAAATATGTCTTGTTTTGGTCATAAAACCGGGTTGTTGCTAAATCACCTACGGCTGTGGCCAGAAGTTAACAATAATTATTTATATTTTTCATAAAATTGACTATTTATTGTATGTTATTATTGTTTACCCTAAACCCAATCATCACAGTACTGTAAATATATTAATTATTATTATACAGTGTTACAAAAATGATGCTATATTGATGGCGTATCAGCAGCTGTATCCTATCCAAACTACACCATAAAACAGTAACATGATTAAAATACATAAAACCATGATTTCGGAGTGTTTGTACAAGTCGGGATTCGAACCCAAATGTCATTTGAAGCACAGCAGCAACATGCACACGCATGGTCCACCAGGTCATATGAGTCAGAAGTTTACTCTGACCCTGTCAGTCAAATGTGGATTCGCCAGGTCTCGAAACACTTCTGAACTGATCAATGCTTTGAATCACTATAAGTCACGTGACCAGGTGTTTCGAAACACTTTAGTCACGTGACCTAGGTGTTTCGGATCCTGCTTCGGTGCAGTGTTTCGAAACACTTGCGGTTTGGGATCTCGACACTGTGTCGAAGCGTCAGTTTCACATCAGCCCATCCCTACCTCTAGCTGCCTCGTCCAGTGTTCCAGTAAAGTTATTCTCATGATTTTTGCTTGCTAAATTCTTATTTGATTGTTCTGAGACCCTCGTGTCTATTTTGTTTTGTACGTATTTTGGGAAGCTCGGCTCTCCTATTTTTGTTGTACTTTTTTAACCCTTGCTGTAGAAAGATATTGTCTCTCCTTTATGGCAATTTTTTCTTCCTTAGCTCACGTAGTAAGAACTACTGCTAACAACACCGCAGACCCGGGTTCGATTCCCACTCAGACCATTACATATACATTGCTAAAGCACGTGAATTATGTAGCCAGAGCTACGTATGGTTGCATTTTGTCTTTAAAACGAACGTTACGAGGCGGTAGGATGCCGCCGATAGCTTCTGTTTTTTTTTCGCGGTACCAGCTGATCGCTTACCTCCCTATGAGCGGCTTTTCCACTGTGACCAGTTTATCCAGTGGCTTGTTGTGTATGCCGGCGTACTTGTGACGTGGAGCAGAGTTGACCGTGACGACAGGGTTCGAGTCTGGTGAAGAACGGTTCCAGAAAGCAGGTAAAATAAAAACAAAAGGCAAAAAGTTAAACAAGTTAATAACAGGGTGAGAACGTGGTAAGATCTGAAAACGTGGTAAAATCAGGCTGCCACGAGGGCTTACTTTTTCTGGATTGCTTTTTAAAACACTGTCGGTTGTGTTTAGAGAAGTGGATGGGGGGGTCAATCTGTGCTTATGAAAACACTATTGGTTGGATTTAAGGAACGGGGCGGGTTTTGGAATGTTGGTCGGTCGGTCAGTCATTCATTTGACAGTGGTCTCTGGTGGATTTACATGAGAAGAGCAGGCGCGAAGACACTCGTGAGAGAAATTTGAGATCTAAAAAACAAAGCATACACAGCGGCCCCTGCTAAATTCGCGAAAACAATAACTGCAAACAAATTTACCTCCTGGGAGGTATTTCACGCTGTCCAGAAATATATGCAGGGGTATGTATCAAAAATGAGCCTGGGTTAAAAATCTTAGCCTTCCTGTGAATTTTAAATTCTTTGACAAATAAATTCCCAGTTGTTGTATAATAGAGAGACGACACAATTTTTAAACATAATAGTTAATTTCTTATAACTAATTTAAATTGTTGGGCGTCACGGTGGCGCAGTGGGTAGCAATGCAAGCAAGAAGCTAAATTCCCAGTTGTTGTATAATGGAGAGACGTCACAATTTTTAAACATAATAGATAATTTCTTATAACAAATTTAGTTTGTTGGGCATCACGGTGGCGCAGTGGGTAGCAATGCAAACAAGCAAGAAAGTTGCTGGTTCGAGCCTCGGCTGGGTCAGTTGGCATTTCTGTGTGGAGTTTGCATTTTCTCCCCGTGTTGGTGTAGTTTTACTCCGGGTGCTCTGGCTTCCCACACAAGTCCTAAGACATGTGGTATAGGTGAATTGAATAAACTAAATTGTCCGTTGTGTATATGTGTGAATGAGTGTGTATGGGTGTTTCCCAGTATTGGGTTGCAGCTGGAAGGGCACCTGCCGCATCTCAGTTGTTTACACACAGTTACTTGTACTTCAGACACAATGACTACAACATGTAGTAGCTCTCTGCCACATTCTGTCTTTATTTTATGCATTATAGTTGTCATAAGGTTATCTGTGGCACATATGACGGCATTCTTTATTTGGCTTTTTGCTTGTACGGTGGCTCTGAACTGTCAAAACACCTCTCAAAGTGCTTTTTCGGGTGCAAAAAAACTGAAAAAATCAAGCCCAGTTTAATTTATTTAATGACGGATGAAAGTTTCGGAGGTTGTGCAAAAATTTTGGACAAAAATTTCAGATTAATTGTGCAATATCCTTAAATATTACATACCACTTGTATCTTGTTGTTACTGCTGTTTGTCCAGGTGAATGTTTTCACGGATGGCTCGAGCCGCTGTTGGCCCGGATAGCAGAGAACTCGAGTGCTGTCGTGAGTCCTGACATCACCACCATTGACCTGAACACGTTTGAGTTCATGAAACCGTCACCGTACGGACAGCATCATAACAGAGGAAACTTCGACTGGGGTCTTTCCTTCGGCTGGGAGACTCTTCCTGATCACGAGAGACGGAGACGCAAAGATGAGACGTACCCTATTAAGTAAGGAAACCTTGGGCCTTGTAATATTAACGATGTTTTCATTTCTGCAATTGCCTTTCATTTCAGTATACACTCAAAAAAATATTTGTGCTACTTGTTCAAACTTCTTATTTAAAACGCTCTGAATCAACACAATTCTTAAGGTAGTTTTTATGTTCATTCTACAGACATTTTTAAAAACAATTAAGTTAATTTAATACATTTTTGCGTCCCACTTTATATTAAGTGGCCTTAACTAATATGTACTTAATAATTAATCATATTAATAATTTAATAATTTCTTACAATGTACTTATTGTGTAAATACATGTTTTTACATTGTACTTATGCTTGATTAAATAACTACCTGTAATTACTTCTATAATTATACATTTTTGTAATGACACTATTGACCATCCCTTACACCTTAACCCACCCTTAAACCTACCCATACCACCAAACCAGTCCCTAACCTTACCCATATCCCACCTCAAGAGCACCACAAGTGTTCTTAAATACATTATAAACACAGTAAGTATTGTATTTAAATTTTGATGCAAGTACATAGTAGTTAAGGACACTTAATATAAAGTGGGACCCATTTTTGTTGGGACAACATGAAGGAATTGTGTGAAATTGTGTGACATTTTTGCAGTGGAACTTTCCTCACTGTTTAGAAAAAATGGCTTTGGAATTATTATTTTGTTTTGTTTTTTGCTACACATTAAAACACTTTTAAAATCTTTGACAAATCTAAAACTGTGTTATTTTAGTATTCCTGAGATATATTATTGTTTTTTTTATATAAATAACTTCTGTTTTCCTTTTAGTTAAGTGTGTTTTGCAATATGTGGTTTTTGTATTTTGTATGTGATGTATTGCTTGGTTAAAATATTTAAGATTTTATATACTTTTTAAATAGTTTAATAAAAAAATTATATTTATTTTTTATGTACTATATTATTATATATACATATAATATATTATACATTACCTGACAAAAGTCTTGTTGTCGATCTCAGTTGTAAGAGCGACAAATAATAACTTCTAGTTGATCATTTGGAAAAGTGGCAGAAGGTGGATCTGTTGAACTGCATCCCAATCATCACAAATTCTGCAGAAGACCTACTGGAACCCGCATGGATCCAAGATTCTCACACAAATCAGTCAAGTTTGGTGAAGTAAAAATCATGGTTTGGGGTTACATTCAGTATGGGGGCGTGCGAGAAATCCAAAGAATCTTGATGAACTCTGGGAGTCCTGCAGGAACGCTTTCTTTGCCGTTCCAGATGACTTTATTAAACTGTTATTAGAGTCATTTCAGAGATGTGTGGATGCAGTCCTCCAAGCTCATGGGAGTCATACACTATATTCACTCTTTTTCCACTGCAGCATGACATTATATTCTATACTGGACATTATTTATGTTAAGTGACAAGACTTTAGTGTAACCGAAGTCAGACCTTACTGTCCTAATGAAATAATTATAAATCAAGGCGTGATAAAATAAATAAGCATAATCTAGAAGCCTTTGGCTTTCATATAAGCCACTTCTGATACCAAATGATCAACTAGAAGCCAAGTTATTATTTGTTGTTCCTAAAACTTGGATAGGCAAGGCTTTTGTCAGGTAGTATACATATTATTATAATATAATATATTTTATATAAAATAATTCAATCAGGCATTGCTACTGTATGTAGTCATGTTAGCTTAGCCTTACTAATCAAATACCAACAAAATAAGAAACACATTAATTTAATAAAAGTTATGAATCAGTAATTGTTCATATTAACTAAGATTGAGTAATTTAGAAATAGAAATGGTATCATATGAAGCCTTACTGTAAAATGTTGCTGAATTAAAAAAAAAAATACTGTATAAAAATACTGTAAAAAATTACAGTATGTGTTCAACATTTGGTCAGAGATATGGTAAAAAAAAATACTGCTATGGCATATTATGACAAATTAAAATGGCTATTTTCTATTTTAATATGTTTAAAATCTCATTTATTCCTGTGTGTTTTCCTATTGTGTTTAGAAGGAAATAAAAAAGGGTTGGAAACAGCAGGACTGTACTTAAAATGCTTTGACTGAGATAGTAAATAGATTTGCTTATACACAGAAGCACAATCATTGTTTTCCATTTAATGTTTTTTTTATTATTATGACACACACACACACATGCCCACACACACACACTTCATGGATGTTCTGTCTAATGAAAAGCCTTCAAACAGAAGAAACATTTATACTGTATTGGCGATTGCCTTCACAGGACGCCAACTTTCGCAGGCGGATTGTTCTCCATCTCCAGAGATTATTTCTACCACATAGGAAGCTATGATGAGGAGATGGAGATTTGGGGAGGAGAAAATATTGAGATGTCCTTCAGAGTGAGTGTATTTTGCTTTTCTTTTATTCTTCTTCTTTTATTGCGATGTGAATTATTACTGTTATTACTTATTTTACTGTTATTGTTACTTATTTTATCATGCAAGGTTATTATTTAGATTTTGGTTGTATTTTTGTTTTGTATAGGTTGTAGTTCTTTTGAGTTTAGAAAAAAACACATCACATATATATATATATATATATATATATATATATATATATATATAT
>CAIGQQ010014385.1:1901666-1913123 GCA_903798035.1 Danio albolineatus
TTTCTTTCTTTCTTTCTTTCTTTCTTTCTTTCTTTCTTTCTTTCTTTTTTCTTTCTAGATAAAATCATAGTTAATACGATTGTGTTTTTATTCTTTTTACTTTCTTAATTTCATGTTCATTTAAAAGTAGAAAAATATTTAATTGTCTTTTATTGTTTTTCTTTTATGAATTAATTCAATATTGATATATTATAATATTATAATATTTATATCATACAAAGTCAGTTTGGACTTTAAAATAATTTTTGTTTACACAGATATTTTATATATATCTTGTTTTCTTTTTGTTTTTGAAGTATTTAATTTCAGCATTTATTTTAAACTAAAAAAAGCTTTTTCCATCTTTTTATTTATTTATTTATTTAAAATAAAAAATGTATAGTTAAATGATGGTGTTATTCCTTTCATTTGCTTTCTTAATTTCTTGTTCATTTAAAGGTGGATAAAACCAGTGAATATTTTAATATATGGTAATAGTATTTTGTGTCAGGTAAAAAATTTAGTTTTAAGGTGTTTAGGTTGTTTAAATTTTATTTTCTCTTGTAAATTAATTTAGATTAATGTAGATTAGATTTATTTATTATTAGATTTTATTTTATTATTTTCTCTTATTTTTCTTCTTTTCTTTTTGTAACGCATTTTATAATTTCTTTAGTAAACATAATTTAGTTAATGTATTCCATTTTGCATTTTATTTTACATTAAAACAAGACAATTTTATCTTTATCTATTTATTAAATGAATTTCAGAATAGTAAGAACTGAATTAATTCAATATCAATATATTTACTATTTATATGATATAAAGTCAGTTTGTCCTCTGAAATTCTTTTTGTTAATGCAATATTTTTTTTTCTTTTTTTTAATTTAACTTTCTTTCACTCTTGTTTTTCTTTTTGTTTTCTTTTTTATTTCGAATTATTTATTTATTTATTTATTTATTTATTCATTTATTTATTTTTAGATTTGGTGCAAAAAATGTATAGTTAAATAAAAAGATGGTGTTTTATTCTTTTCATTCTTAATTTCTTAAAAAGTAGATAAAACCAATGAATATTTTATTATATCATAATAATATTTTGTGTCTGGTAAAAGTTTTAAGTTTAAAGTGTTTAGGTTATTTGAATTAAATTAATTGATTAGTTATTTTATTTTATTATTTTGTCTTAATTTTATTTTTATTCTTGTTTGTCCTCTGAAATTATTTTTGTTAATGCAATATTTTTTTTTTCTTTTTTTAATTTAACTTTCTTTCACTCTTGTTTTTCTTTTTGTTTTCTTTTTTATTTCGAATTATTTATTTATTTATTTATTTATTCATTTATTTATTTTTAGATTTGGTGCAAAAAATGTATAGTTAAATAAAAAGATGGTGTTTTATTCTTTTCATTCTTAATTTCTTAAAAAGTAGATAAAACCAATGAATATTTTATTATATCATAATAATATTTTGTGTCTGGTAAAAGTTTTAAGTTTAAAGTGTTTAGGTTATTCGAATTAAATTAATTGATTAGTTATTTTATTTTATTATTTTGTCTTAATTTTATTTTTATTCTTGTTTGTCCTCTGAAATTATTTTTGTTAATGCAATATTTTATAATATTTCTTAATTTTGCTCTTGTCTTTGTTTTCTTTTTTCATTTCATTTCTTTTTTCATTTCAGCATTTATTTTGAATTTAAAAAAAAAGTCTTCGTTTATTTATTTACTTACTTATTTATTTACTTATTTATTTATTATCCTTTAGATGGGACAGTTGATTCACTCCAAAAAGTAGAAAAAACACAAAACATTTATACGATTCACAAATTGCATTCATAAGCCACACAATTACCTTCTACAGTGAAACAAACCAAAATGAATCTCGCCTAATTTATTTACCCAAAATCTTGTCTTCCATTTTTGCACCGTTTAGTTTTAACACAAGCATGAATGGTATTTGTAAGGTACATCATAAATCTGATTTTAATTAGCTCCCCTGATGCTGCATGCCACAGTGGAAGCATCTTTATCAGTTTTAATGAAATGTTTTGTGAATGCTGAAGGTCATTTCTCTGCTCCGCTCCTACAGTATTTCGAGTACTCGACGCATCACGAGATCAGACACAACATCCAGAAGGAGCTGTGTTTAGACGGAGCCGATGGAGCGATGGTCCGCTTGGAGGAGTGTCAATATAAAGGCCACAACACCATCACCGGCCCACAGCAGAGATGGGAGCTCCGAGAGGTAAAATTACAGCATTTTAAAGTCCACATGAACCGGAAGTTGTGACTGTTTTTTTTTTTTTTTTTTTCCTTCTTTGTTTTCTTTTTCATATTGTGACACAGTTCCTAGAGCAGGGGTCTCAAGTTCAAATTGGCAGGGGCCATATCAGTGACTGACAATTCATAGGAGGGCCCTTTTAACATTCAAGCACACAAAAAAAGTGGAAACATCATGTAATTGATGCACTCAGAAATTCTTCCCCAGAGTATCAAAGCTCCTTGTTTTTGTTTTCTTGTTGTACGTGTTGACGGGGAGTTTAAATTGCTATGAAAATGCTACAATTTAATAATAGGCATAATAATAATAATTATCTTGTCAAAATCAAATGTTGCTTATCGAAATGTTTAACAGATAGCGTGAGACGGTAGAATGCGGTTTGGGTAGCTTTATTAACGTTATTGGCAATTGATTCAATTATTATGTTTTGGAGCCTCATTTATTTTATGTGTTGCATAGATTAAAAAACAATTGTTAGAATAGTTTATTACAATATTTATTTGATGTAAAGTATTTTATGTTAATTCAGTGTGAGCAATTGTTGTCTAATCGTCATGGAAAACCATAAGATTTAGATTGATTAGTAATTAAATTAAATAATTCAATAAAATTCTGTTAAATTGATTTAAGTTAAGAGTTGTAATTAATTTAATATTTATATTATAATATTTATATAATGTAAACTCAGTTTTGTTAGTACAGTTTATGCAGTTTTTATCCAATATCCATGAAAAGCTAGAAGATTTAGATTTATTACTAATTAAATTAAATTAAATTCCTTTAAATTAAATTCAGTTAGGAATTGTAAGAACTTATTATTTTAATATTGATATATTACAATATTTATTGGATATAAAGTCAGTTTGTGCTCTAAAATATTTGTGTTAATTAAGTTTATGCAATTTTTATTTCCATGGAAAGCTGAAAGATTTATTACTGATTCAATTAAATTAAATTCCTTTAAATTCAGTTAGGAATTGATTAATTTAGTTAAGAATTTATTAATTTAATATTGATATATTACAATATTTATTTAATATAAAGTCAGTTTGTGCTCTAAAATATTTGTGTTCATTCATTTTATACAATTTGTATTTCTATGGAAAGCTGAAAGATTTATTGATTGGTTACTAAATAAATGTAATTAAATTTAAGAATTGTAAGAGTTTAATTAATTCAATATTGATATTATAATATTTATATTATATGAAGTCAGTTTTGTTAATGAAGTTAATGCAGTTTTGATACAATTAAGCCTGGTTTCTACTTCTGCGTTAAGTGATCGCCGTGACCCACGGCACATGCAATGCGCGTTGTCGTACATTTATATTTCTGCGCCCAGTATGTGCTGCTATGCAATAACACTTCCGAAACGCTAGCTAGCAGTAGGTGTTTATGTTCGTCTTAAGTGTCTTCGCTGGTGTTTTGTTTTTTCTGAACGCTACCTTAAAGGCGCACGAAAAAAAGCGCACGCGTATGCTTTGGTGCAGCCTGCGCGTGGCCGACGCTGACGCGCACCTCTCAAAAAAAATTTAACTACATGTCGAAACGACGGCTAACGCAAGCTCTGTGATTGGTCGGCTTCGTCGTGCTGACGAGTGTGGGCGTAGGTAATAGCCGCACGAGCCAGATGGAGCGAGTGTTTACGAGTGTCAAGTCCCGTAAAGTAGCTTTAGATGGAAGCTGTTGCTTTGTGTTTACCTTATGATCATGGCCAGACGGAATCTGCGGACATTTTTTGCTATTTCTGCGGAGTATTTTGTGATTTTAGGAGTATCATAACTAAAAACTAAATATATATAATAAATGTTATACCTTTTTAACTTGTATTTTATGTTTATAATGTGATTCCAATTATGCCGAGTTCAGACTGCTTGATTTTCAAAGTAGTCGTGTCACAGATGTTTTCACACTGCATGACTATCTGGGCTGCGTTTTGACGCTACTTTGTTTACACTGCAAGATGGATCGGCGACAGGAAGTTTCAAACTGCATGACTTCAAAATAGGAAGAATCGCTGACAACTTCGTCCAAACTACGTCTCACACCCAAAAACACGTCGTATATCTTTTGTTTCGAGAAAGAAGCCTTTAATGGGGTAGAAAATGCATATTTGCTCATTGGCTTTGAAGGTAATTTGCCATTTCTCCTCACCTTTTTTATTTTTTTGACCGGGTTTAAGTTGTGATATTGCTCACATGACAAGTCAAACAGACATGGGAGCTCATGCCAAATTTACACAAATTTTCCCCCTATTTCTTGTGTCCGAATAAACTGAAAATGAGCGCTTTTAACTTCTCCCTCAACCTCCCGCTGGCCTGCAGGTACCCACACTAGTGAATGCTGCTCTCTCATTGGCTGTAGGCGATCGCCGATGTTATTTTCAGTCAAAACACATTTCACACGTCATGATTTGAATCGCCGACAGCTCCAGATATTCAGCACACCAAATATCTCCCGGGCATCAGCAACTCATCGCCGATTCTCTCAGATCGCGTCTTTGATAGTTCATATTGTGTGATTGTCACTCGCGTGCATGAGCACCGATTTGCCTGTGATTTCAGGCATTTGTCGGCGATTTTCTCGAAACCTGTCGGCGAGTCAAAATCGGGGCTAAAATCATGCAGCCTGAACTAGGCATTAGATCCACTTTATTTGGTAAACAAAGCAAGTCTCTCATATGAAATATCTACTAAAACACAGAAAATATTACTTTACAGACTGTATTGTAAATAAATCATATGAATATTTTCATGTTAGTCAATATTACTACTGAAGTTAATTTGAAAACTGAATAAATATAAATTTACACACATTTACACAAGTAAATAAACAGAATCAATCATGGGCTAAAAATCTGCGGAAATCTGCGTGCTTATGATTAAAGTTGTTGCATGTCTGCCAGTTCCCGCCTCAAAATAAGCGAGTTTAAGCCACTTGCACATTAATGTAGCATTCAGAAAAACAAGCGAAGAAACTCGACACAGAGGAGCATAAACACCTACTGACAGCTAGCGTTTCGGACAACACGCATTGCATTCGCCGTGGGTCAAGACGATCACTTGAAGCAGAAGTATAAACCAGGCTTACAATTGGCTCAAACTCACTCATTTTGAGGCGTAAACCGGCAGACATGCAACAACTTTAACCATAAGGTAAACACAAAACAACAGTTTCCATCTAGAGCTACTTCACAGGACTCGACACTTCTAAACAATCGCTCCATCGTGCGGCTCTAACCTCCACCCACTAGAGACGCGCGAATGGGCTTTTATTTCACCCGCAACTGCATCACAAAACTCATCATCCATCCGCACCAACATTTTTGACCAATTTTTAAAACCGCACCCGCCCGCCATCTGCTGATTGGGCTTTTTATTTGAATGGCTTAATCCTTTTCATTATTAAATAAATGTTTCTTTATTGATTATTAGAGAATAGAGAATGACTTAAATGTAGACATGTAGTTAATCCAACTGTGCACGCCAAATCCAGCGTTAATTGACGACACTTTGAAGTGAGGCTAAACGATACGAGGACGTGTCTTTTCACTTGATTTGATTCCTTGAGTCTTTTCCTTGCGTCCCTCCCTTTGCATTCCGGATGGGTGTGTAACGGCCTGCATACGGAGCAATATGGATAGCCAGAATATGGATGATTTTTCCCTCAGGTAGTGGTTTATTGTCCAGGAAAAAGGGAATGCTGTCTTTTACAAACTAAATGCCGCACACAAGGTTACTGAAGAAAATGAAAATAAACAGAGCAACAGAGTACGTACATTACCCTCACATACATGCAGGGGCTTGAGTCTAATGAATACCATAGCAACAACACAAAAAAAGGGTACGTGCTCTTAAAGGGGCCATACTTCTTACTCGTTACAGGTGGAGCTAAGACATGAGGAAAGAAAGCAAGGAAAGGAAACGAGGAAGCACAAATGAAAAGCACCCTATAAAGCTCTTAGAATATCAGCAGTGAACTCCGTCTCTGAATTGGTACAACCGCCCGCCACCCGCCCGAATTTAATTAAAATATTATTTTTCGTCACGTCATCCGTCCGATCCAAACCGTGCATCTCTACCGCCCACACTCGTCAGCATGACCAAGCCGACCAGTTTTACGTGTAGTTACATTTTTTGAGAGGTGTGTGTCGGCGTCGGAGCATACGTGTGCCCTTGATGCAGAAGTATAAATCAGCCTTTATGATGCATGGCTAGAAGATTTTGATTAATTTGTCAAGTATGTCTTTAATAAGTGGCTCCTTATGGGTTTTTTCACCCTACACAATGGGAATGGCCTTTTAAATGTGACCTATTGAAACATTCTCAGCTCTGAAGTACCTATAACACCTTTAATGTCTGTGTAGACGGCTCATCTGTTTAAACTTAAAACTAAACATATTGAGCAGAATAAACCCAGGCATATACAGACATCATGAGGAAAGTTTGAGTGCACGTCTGTCTGTGTAATGCTAATTTAAGCTGGCCAGTGTTTGGTTTTGTGATTTGGCTCATAAATTCTGCTCTGTGATTTTATTCCCTTCGCAGGATCAGCTGTTCTATAACAAGGCCTCAAAACAGTGTCTGAGCGCTCGACCCGAAAACCCCTCACTAGTGCCCTGCAATCCAGATGACAAATACCAGCTCTGGCTCTTCACTTGAATGATACACACACACACACAGACACAGACACACAGGGTCCAAAATTAGCTCTCTGCCATAGCTGCCAATGTCAGATGTCAAGTTTAAGTGCCATATATGTTTCTTATTGACCATGAAACTCTATTTAGCAATATTTAATTTTTTATAAAATATATTTTATTTATTTGACAGTGAAAGCTGCATATTTCCTATGTAGCTTATGTAACATAAATAAATCAACTTTAATTAAAGTTAAAAAAACTTGTAAATTAATAAAATAAATGAACAAACTTTTTAATTAAATTAAAATACTTTTAAGTAAATTTAAATAAATAAATACACAAATATTGCAATTTAAATAAATAAATGAATTAATAAATAAATAAACTTTTAAATGTAATTTTTGTAAATTTTATTTCAATAAATAAATAAATACAAATTTTTTATAAATAAATAATTAAATAAATGTTTTAATTAAACTAAAATACTTTCAAGTAAATTTTAATAAATACAATTTTTAATTTAAAAATAAATAAATAAATAAATATGGCACTCTGCCATAGCTGCCAATGTCAGATGTCAAATTTAAGTGCCATATATGTTTCTTATTGATCATGAAACTCTATTTAGCAATATTAAATTTTTTATAAAATATATTTTTATTTATTTAACAGTGAAAGCTGCATATTTCCGATGCAGCTTATGTTCTGAAACCTAGTGATGTGCCTTACTTCTAGTCTGCTTTCTTTTAAAGGAACATCCTGATAGTCATTGAACCACATTAATAATTGATTTGTAGTGCTCTTCATGTACAGTCACCTAATAGGCTGCAACAGTGTTATGCACTTTTTCATTTGTTTTCTTTTCGACTTAGTCCCTTTATTAATCTGGGGTCGCCACAGCGGAATGAACCGCCAACTTATCCAGCATATGTTTTACGCAGCGGCTGCCCTTCCAGCTGCAACCCATCACTGGGAAACACCAATACACACTCATTCACACACATACATACGGACAATTCACTTGTAGCACTTCTTTGGACTTGTGGGGGAAACCGGAGCACCCACGCGAACACGCAGAGAACATGGTAACTCCACACAGAAATGCCAACTGACCCAGCCGAGACTCGAACCAGCGACCTTCTTGCTGTGAAGCGACAGTGCTAACAACTGAGCCATCTTGCCGCCCAGTGTCACTATTAGTGCTAAGCAATTAATTGAATTGAAATGACAGAGGCAGTTGAGCAAAGCTGAGGTTTCCGTGCACATCTTCTCAAGGACACCGATTTCTTGTGTAGCTTATCAGCGTACTATCTGCTCCATTAGCTGCTCACTGCGCCACTGTGATGCCACCTTAATCACACAAATACCTAATTTTGTGTTAGGTTACACTGATAGATATATACACTAGATGACGCATACGGACTCTGACATGCGTCAATAGTGCCGCCACATATGTACAGTGCTCCCAGGACAAATGTCATTCAATTAAGTTGTCAAGACTAAACTAGTCAAGACTAAAGCCAATGTGAAGATGCTGGATTATTGTGCTGCATACAGGTGTAGTAACGAGTAAACAAAGAAAGCAAAGCATTAAAGCAGAACATTTCATAGGTAAGAGTTCGTTTTTTACGTTTTTGTGTGCTACGATCTTTTGTGATTAAGCAAGTCACGTTACTGATGATAATACAGTCGCTTACTGCATTAAACATGAGGCAAAGTAGCACCAACTTGCTTTAAATACTCGTTTTGTTGACTAAAATCAGCAAACAGTGTAAACGAAATATGACAACAAGACAATGGTGCCAGAAACTTGTATTGTTGTCGACTAAGGCCCCGTTTACACTAGTGCGTTTTAGTTTTAAAACGGCATTTTAGCATGAAAACAATCCACGTTCACACTAGCGTTTCACCCAGCGTCTCTGAACACATCTCCGTCCACACTACTCCACCGAAAACGTATATCACATGACCATTCGCGCACTCTGGGCATGCGCGTTCAAGTATAAACAGGAAGCATGTGTCTCGCTCGGCATTCTAAATAAGGCTTACACTGCTTGAAACGCGAGCGATTAGCGAGTGCTCGAACTGTAGCTTGCCTCTTGCGAATATATGCAGCTGTTTTAGTAAAAAAGGCAGAGTTTAACTGCACAATAGCACCTAAAACGAACAACAGTGCAAACAATGCTCCCATTTCTGTGTCCATATTGTTGTTTACATTGAAGGCTGGTCTGCCGTCTTCCGGTGGCATTATAGTCATGTGATAGTGGCTTGACGAATAAGGGAAGGTTACGCAATGACCCAAAAGCCCCAATCAAGTAGCAAATCTCAGCAGCCACGCCTCCGTTTTCAGACGTCTCTGTTTCCCCCATCCACACTGAGACGGAGCAGCAGCGTTTTAGAATGAAAACGGCCTCTCCAGCGTTTCCAAAACGCTCCATTTCCGGGGCTCGAAAACTCCGTCGTAGTGTGGATGGATGGCGTAACCGTAGCAAAACTTATGCGTTTTGAACGAAAGCACATTAGTGTAAACGGGGCCTAAGTTAAGTAACGGCTAGTTTCTGAGGGTGCCTGATAATATAAAAGTGCCTGCGACTCAGGCCTCGTTTACACTAGTGCGTTTTAGTTTAAAAACGGCGTTTTAGCATGGAAACGATCCGCGTCCACACTAGCCTCTCACCCAGTGTCTCTCAACATAGGAAGCAGGAAGTATAACAGTATAAACTGTTAACAGGCAGTATAAACAGGAAGCACGTGTCTCACTCGGCATTTGGTTATTGTTAGTCAACAAACCCTGGTTGAACGATGAACGCGATTGTAAAGAAAGAAAGAGAGGTCTTTTTGTGGACAGACGACAAGGTCAATTGTTACTTAAAGTAACAAATGAATATAAAACATCCATGGCTATCGAAAATACAGTGTTTACAGTGAAGGCTGGTCTGCCGTCTGCCGGTGACGTTATAGCCATGTGCGCTTGACGAATAAGGAAAGGATACGCAATGACCCAAATCCCCAATCACGTAGCGAATCTCTGCAGCCACGCCTCCGTTTTCAAAGGTATCCGTTTCCCTCCATCCACACTGAGATGCAGCAGCTGCGTTTTAGAATGAAAACAGCCTCTCCAGCGTTTTCAAAACGCTCCGTGTTCGCAGCTCGAAAACTCCGGTGTAGTGTGGACGGATGGCGTAACCGTAGCAAAACTTATGCGTTTTAAAACGAAGACGCACTAGTGGAAACGGGGCCTCAATGTGCATACTGTCCACCCTAAATGATTCAATATTACAATGTTATATAACATTTAGATCAGAAAAGCGGATGTGCACATTGAGACGCGGGGATATCGATGGTTCACACGAGTCGTTCATAACAGGGATTCATTCACAAACGAATCGCTCCATTAGAATGAGATGTGAAAGCGGGATAGGGGGTGTGTTTCAGGACATGGATTAAATCAAATTTAACAGGGAAGAAGATAATACATTTCCCTTTTCTTTGTCAGGAATGCCCATGCGATCACTTATCCAATGATGTAGAAAAGTGATGTAAAATTATAATTTTCATAATAAAAAAAAATGCATAATGACCACCGGGAATCTCCTCATCATAGATATATGTATATGTATGTATATATCTCTGGCTCTGGATTGCCAGTCCGCCAATGCACCTTAGTCCCACATTCATTTCAAAGGAGCACTACCCTGTTCTAAAATGGCAGCACTATTGACACGTTCTGTCCAATAGACAACAATAGTGTAGGTGACATCTAATGTAAATATACATGGGTTACCCCCATCCCCCCACCCCAACACAATAATCTACTTGACTCCCAATGGACTAAATTAAGTCCTGACTACATTTGTTCTTGTATTTAAGCTGTTTTATTTAAGTATTCATCAGAGTAGAGCAGAAATGACAACTTCCAAGTTGTTGAACATATGATCTATGTATATTTTCTTGCCAAAGCCATTTTAAAATTTGTGCTTGCTGCTTGGCGAGTGTTAATTTTTGACCCTACACACACACACACACACACACACACATACATATACACAAACAGACAGACGGAACTTTATTTATTTTTCTACGTGGAAAATATTGCTGCTGGAAAGTCTATCTTTAGGACCAAAAACGGAACATGCAAAGACATTCCAGTCTGTGGGGGCCAATGCAGAAACTTGCAGCGACGTCAACCTTTGTTGCTTTTTTTTCTCAGTCTTTCTCTCCATTTGATTGCATTGTGAGTGAAATGCTGTTTTTGATGGTTTTGTTATGTATGGAATGGACTCGTCTACAGCGATGCTCCATTTCAGCTGCATTTTTAAATGTAAGTGCAGATTACGAAAGGCTAACCAGAGCTGTGGTCATAAAATAATTGTATGCAACATGCAGATTTTACAGCACCAAAGACTTGAAAGTATTTGCTACAAATCCCTTTTTCAGAAGTTTTTTCCTTTATCTTTACTAATAATACACCACTTTGTTGTTCCTGTTTTGCAGCACATTGAATGTTTTAGTTAAGGGTTTAAGATTATTTAAGAAATATATATATATATATAT
>CAIGQQ010014385.1:1913523-1928534 GCA_903798035.1 Danio albolineatus
CCATCCATCCATCCATCCATCCATCCATCCATCCATCCATCCATCCAATTGTCATTTTATTTATCCTTTGTTTTTTCCCCAATACATCATGTATGTATTGTTTTGTTTTATTTTTTTCTGCTCTTCTATCATCCACTGATTCATCCTTCCTTTCATCCATCCATCCATCCATGCATCTGCCCACCCATCTATCCATCCACCCATCCATTCATTCACCCATCCATCTGTCCATGCATCTGCCCACCCACCTATCTATCCATCCGCCCATCCATTCACTCACCCATCCATGCATTTGCCCATCCGCCCATCTATCCATCCGTCCATCCATTCATTCGCCCATTCATCCATGCATCTGCCCACCTACCCATCTGCCCACCCATCCATCCATCCATCCATCCATCCATCCATCCATCCATCCATCCATCCATCCATCCGCCCATCCATTCATTCATCCATCCATCCATCCATCCATGCATCTGTCCACCCACCCATCCGCCCATCTATCCATCCGCCCATCCATCCATCCGCGCATCCATGCATCCACACATCCATCCATCCGCCCATCCATTCATTCGCCCATCCATCTATCCATGCATCTGTCCACCCACCCAACCGTCCATCTATTCATCCGTCCATCCATTCATTCGCCCATCCATTCATTCATCCATCCTTCCATGCATCTGCAAAACTATCCATACGCCCGTCAATTCAGTCATCCATCCAGCTACCTGTCCATCCATCCATCCATCCATCCACTTATCCATCTGTCTATCTATCTGTCCATGCATCTGCCCATCTATCCATCTGCCCATCAATTCATTCATCCATCTATCTGCCCGTCACTCTGTCTATCCATCCATCCATCAATCCATCCACCCATCCACTCATCCGTCTATCTATCTGTCCATGCATCTGCCCACCCACCCATCCGCCCATCTATCCATCCACCCATCCATTCATTCGCTCATCCATTAATTCATCCATCCATCCATCCATGCATCCACCCATCCATCTGTCTACCTATCCGTCCATGCATCTGTCCACCCACCCATCCGCCCATCTATCCATCCACCCATCCATTGATTCACCCATCCATCCATCCATGCATGTGCCCACCAGCCCATCCATTTGTTCATCCATCCATCCATGCATTCGTCCATCTATCCATCCGCCCATTAATTCGTTCATCCATCCATCTGCCCGTCTCTCTGTCCAGCCATCCATCCATCCATCCATCCACTCATCCATCTGTCCATCTATCTGTCCATGCATCCGCCCACCCATCCATCCATCCCCCCATCCATCCATCCATCTGTCCATCTATCTGTCCATGCATCCGCCCACCCACCCATCCATCTCCCCATCCATCCATGCATAGGCCCACCCATACCCCCACCGCCCATCCATCCATCCATCTGCCCATCCGTCCGTCCAAACTCCTATCAGAGTTAGTCCTAACATACCTGTTCCCACTTACAGAGTTCTGACCCCACAATAGCGCTTTAACAAAGAGAGTTTTTATTCAATACATACCGCTGAAGGAACGCACAATAAATACACATTATAATAGATCATTCAGAAGAAATACTGAAAACAGAACGAGAACTGCGCTTCTAACTGGTAACATGATATGACGAGTGTTTGCTGCCAGTTCATCCGGTCCCTCTGCAGCACATTACATCTGTACACGTGTCCTTCATATCCCATAATGCATCAAAAGACTGAGGTCTGTCGTACCAGCACTGCACGCATGTGTAAGTCAACAGGTGAATTAAAGACAAATCTGGAACCACGTCCAGTAAATAAATCCTAGAAGGCAAAAACAAACAAAAAAATAATAAAACACAGTGTGACTTTTGTCTTTGTAGGATCTGAAACAATGGCAAAAGAAGACTGAGAAACTGAAGGCATCCTCTTTGAAGTAAACCACTGGTTATTAAAGCCAAGGCAGTGATCCAGATTCCCATCACAACATTAAGTGTGTTCAGACCGTCCCAAACACTTCCACGTTCTTCATTGGTTTGATCTGTAAAGGTGAAGTCTGTTTTATCTGCTATGGATTTTAAGAGGTTTCTTTTTAGTGTGTTCAAAAATTAATATTAAAAAAAGTCTTAATTATGAGACTTTCAAAATGATGAGAGGAAAGCTGTTGTGACATCAACAAGTTGAAAGAAACAAAAGGTCAAAATTATGATAAAACTTTACCTTAAAACAACAACAAAAATAACCTTATAATTCAAAATTGTATTATAAAGGGTCAGTAATAACTAGTCTAATAACTGTGTAATACCAATGTATTTATTGTGTATTGCTTTCCAGTTGTTTATTCACAGTTTTACTAAAAATTAATTGCAAAATTTTGTCGCAGTGTTGTATTTGTTTTTTTTTAGCATAATTGCAACTTATTTTCTTCTACATTTTTGTCAATTTTGATTACATTTTTTAATTGATAGGGACATTGCAAGTTAATGAACCTTTTATATGAAGACTAAATTGGAATCGTCCTTTATTAAAAATAAACTTAAAAATAGAAAATTAAATAATAAAATAGTAAAATAAGTAATAACTGTGTAATAAAAGTCTTATAACTATTGATTTATTAGTTTATTGTGCATTGCTTTCCATTTGTTTAACCACAGTTTTACTAAAATGACTTGCAAAATTTTGTCGCAGTGTTGTGTTTTTATTTCTTAGCATAATTTCAACTTTTTATGTGTATGTTTTGTTAATTTCGATTAAAATCGTTTGATAGGGACATTGCAAGTTTACAAATGCTTTATACGAAGACTAAATTGGACTCGTCCTTTATTCAAAATAACCTCATAATTAAAAATAAAATGTCATTATAAAGTGTCAGTAATAACTAGTGTAATAACTGTGTAACATCTATGTATTTATCATCCAGTTGTTTAACCACAGTTTTACTTAAATGACTTGCAAAATTTTGTCGCAGTGTTGTATTTTTTTAGCAGAATTGCAACTTATTTTCTTCTACGTTTTTGTCAATTTCATCTACATTTTTTATTAAATTGTTTGATAGGGACATTGCAAGTTAAAGAACGTTTTATACGAAGACTAAATTTGACTAAATTAAAAAGTAAAATAAAGATTGTATTATAGACAGTGTGAGTAATAACTAGTGTAATAAAAGTCTAATAACTATTAATTTATTAGTTTATTATGCATTGCTTTCCAGTTGTTTAACTACAGTTTTACTAAAATGATTTGCAAAATTTTGTCGCCATGTTGTGTTTTTGTTTCTTAGCATAATTTCAACTTTTTCTGTGTACGTTTTGTTCATTTCGATTCGAATTGTTTGATAGGGACATTGCAAGTTAATGAACGTTTTATACGAAGACTAAATTGGACTCGTCCTTAAATCAAAATAACCTTAAAATTAAAAATAAAATGTTATAATAAATTGTCAGTAATAACTAGTGTAATAACTGTAATAAAAGTCTAATAACTGTTTATTTATTTATTATGCATTGCTTTCTTATTGTGTAAGTTTCACTAAAATAACTTGTAATTTTTTAGCATAATTGAAACTTTTTCCTCAATTTAAAGTTGTAACATTTTTGACTTGTTTAATAGAGAAATCGCGAGTTAATGAACATTCTATTATTATACAAAATTAGCCAAATGCTAACTTAAATATTGTCAATTTTTGTTGGTGTTGTCATCAATGTGACGCCTGTTTAACGCCAGAATTTTCACATTTAGTCACTTTCAACTTGTGATGTCACGATCTTGGCTTTTATTTAAATTTAATAATTTATTGCATAATTCTGCTATTTTTCTGACTTTGTTACATGACACTTTATTAGTAACTCATGTCTGTACAGCTCAAAGAGGAGTTTGTGTTCATGCACGTTGTGTAACATAAGTGCTAAACGACACCATTCACCTTTAAGGATCTGCTTCTTTCATTCACGCTACAATGTTGATGACGTAAAAGGCATTTGATTGTCCTGACTTGAGCTTATTGAGGGACATTCTCTATTGGAAAATGCCTCTCTTTTCATCAAGAGGAGAAACAAACTCACAGATGCATCATAATGTTTGTGCGTTAAAAAAAAACGGCTTCTTCTATAGAATCGTCAGTGCTTTAAGGCAGCAGTTCACACAAAGTTAATATTCTGGTATTATTTACACACCCCATCAGTGTTTTTAAAGTAGCAAGAAGATATTTATTATGACAAAATCAGCATACTGGTTTGAAACAACACTTGTTGTTGAGGGTGGGTAAATATGACCAAGTTCAAATTTTTTGTGTGAACGTCCCCTTTAAAATGGTAGGAAATCTGATACGAAACGAATTCACTCTTCAACATGAACTATTGCACTTAACAAATTACTCATCAGAATGATTTGTTCGGTCATAGCTCGTCATTTTCTAAATTAAATAACCCTGATGTTAATTATTCTCTTATTTATTTCCCCCTCAGCTTAGATATTGAGAGAATATTTTCACATCATGCCATAAAATATTCCTCTTGCTATAAATTGAGGAAAAAAAGACATCTGTTCCCATCCATTCAATACTTTCAATTGTGCGATGCACTTAAAGTATCGCACAGCTAATATTAGTTCTTTTGTATGTTAGACTTTGTCATTTAGACACTTTTTAAACTCGCAGTCAAAGTGCATTTCATCAGAAATCCCTGTATAATCCCAAAGAGTTTCATAAGACAAAGAGCATTTTCATCTGGCTTAAAAAGTTAAATCTTTCTGAAAAACAAAAATTCAAACTTTCCGTCTCCTCTCTGTCTTTTTCAAGCAAACACAAATAGATTAGTTCATTGTTAGTGTCATGGAAAATAAAACCCATCAAGTATCCCCTAAAAACTTGGAGATATGTTATAAAAAATAATCTAAGGCTGTGTTCGAAATAGCATGCTAACATACTAACACGTATGCATTACACTACCTGACAAAAGTCTTATCACTTATCCAAGTTTTAGGAACAACTAATAATAACTTAACTTTTAGTTGATCATTTGGTATCAGAAGTGGATAATATGAAAGCCAAATGCCTCTAGATTACGCTTATTTTAACAAAATAAAATATGATCATGGCTTGATTTTGAATTATTTAGTTAGGACAATAAGGTCTGACTCTGCTTAGACAAAAGTCTAGTCACTAAACAGAAATAATGTACAGTATAGAATATAAAGTCATGCTGCAGTGAAAAAAGAATTAATATTGTGCATGACTCCCATGAGTTTGGAGGACCGCATCCATACATCTCTGCAATGACTCATCAACTTATTAATAAAGTCATCTGGAATGGCAAAGAAAGCGTTCCTGCAGGACTCCCAGTGTTTATCAAGATTCTTTGGATTCATCTTCAACACCTCCTCCTTCATCTTACCCCAGACATGCTCAATAATGTTCATGTCTGGTGACTGGGCTGGCCAATCCTTGAGCATTCTTAGCTTTCAGAAACTTTGATGTGGAGGCTGAAATATGAGAAGGAGTGCTATCCTGCTGAAGAATTTGCCCTCTCCTGTGGTTTGTAATGTGATGGGCAGCACAAATGTCTTGATACCTCAGGCTGTTGATGTTGCCATCCTCTTCGCAGATCTCTCGCACACCCCCATACTGAATGTAACCCCAAACCATGATTTCTCCTTCACCAAACTTGACTGATTCATGTGATAATCTTGGGTCCATGTGGGTTCCAACAGATCTTCTGCAGTATTTGTAATGATTGGGATGCAGTTCAACAGATGATTCATCAGAGAAATCAACCTTCTGCCACTTTTCCAAATGATCAACGTCAAGTTATTATTTGTTCCTCTTATGACTAGGTTCAATGACAAGACTTTTGTCAGGTAGTGTTTGTGAATCCATACTGTATCCAAAAGTGCAGTGCATTTGAGTAATTTCAGCGACTGTTTCCACTGCCAAATATCAAAGAGGTATTTAAATAGTACCTAGAGTGCATACTATCAAATATTCACTTACTAGTATGCAAGCATTCCATTCCAAACACAGCCATAGTCATGGCACGGTACCAGGTACCCCCCCCCCCCCCCTCAGTGCTCAGGTAACGATTGGTTACAATTCAGCCAATGGAGAAAAAGTGCAATCATATTGAGGAAATGTATCGTGTTCACAACTTAAATATCATGGTTTTGGTTTTGTAAGCGAAGGCAAATGAACAGCACACATTTTAAGAGCCGTTTTCATGCTTTCACCAACTCTTTAAAGCATGAAGAATGTGTACGAAAACGCAACAGTATTATTTTCTCTTTTTTACAGTACATCGAACTCTTACAAAACCATAAACCAGCGATGAGAGCTTAAAAAACAACAGAAAAACATGCGTTTATCAAACATTTAGATATACACTTACTTCAGAACACTAACAGCAACGATCTTTTTTCTGTTTTCTCTTCTTTTTTTTTGCACCACTGACACAGATACATAGAAAAGTTCTATCCACATTTCTGCTCAAAACTAGAACTTTTGAAATTACAAGAAACATTGCACGAGCCTAAGGCCAGGAATATACTTCATTCCAGTAGGTAAATGCAAATGCTTCCCGACGTTTTCTAAAAATCTTTTCAGTGTTTATTGGTTTAAAAAATAGCTTCTTTTATGTCCCATATTAGAAAGAGCGTGACAGGATTTGAGTGACGTTGAGCTGAGCAAATCACAGTTTCGATGTCTGAGTGAACTGTCCCTTTAAATTTCTGCTATGATGGTAACAAACCTCAAGGGGCGCTAATTCCCTTTTTTGATATGTTACTTTCAAAACTATGGGTCAGCGACACTATGCATTCATACTGGTGAAGGTTTTTAAAACCAAATCATCATCCGCCAATACATTTCATAGTACAATTGAAGCAAAATGTAAGAATAAAACATATGGGTGTGCTAAAAATGTTTTTGAACTGGTTTGGAGGACGGCATCTTTAGAGACCTTGTGTTGTTTTTGTTTGTTTGTTATAAAGGTCAAAAAATGTTTGAGGATAAGGCCTTATTCAAAAATTCCATGTTTTATGCAAATGACTAAACTCAAGTTCATGTTTACATGATGCCAGTGTACTAAAAATGAGCGTTTTTTTATTTACATTTTTGAAAGATTTCATAAACAGATGAGTAAAATACACATTAATCTGCGAAAATAAAATGGCATTACGAAATCCTTTTTGAATGATATTTGAAAGCTGAGCAAATCACAGTTTTTATGTCTGAGTGAACTGGCCCTTTAAATATCTGCTATGGTGATAACAAGCCTCAAGGGGGCGATATTCTTTTTTTTTTAGTTTTGCCTTTAAAAACTATGGGTCAGCGACGCTGAGCATTCGCACTCGTGAACATTTTTAAACCATCATTCGCCAATACATTTCATAAAATGTAAGCTAAATTTAAGGGGAAAAAAATTTAATTTAAACTTAAAATTAACTGGTTTGGAGGACGACATATTTGAAGAGCTTGTGTTGTTTTTGCTTATTTGTATTAAAGGTTAAAAAAAGATGTAAAAAAAAAAGTTGAGGGTTAAGGCCTTATTCGGAAATTCTGCCTGTTTTATGCAAATGACTAAACTCAAGCTCATGTTTACATAATGTCAGTGTACTGAAAATGAGCGTTTTTCATTTGCATTATTGAAAGCTTTCATAAACAGATGAGTAAAACACACATGAATCTGCAAAAATAACTGAAAAGGCCAACACAAGCTCATGGCAATTCCTAAGTTTTTGATTCAGTGGCTAATTCATATAAATTCGGACCATCTCATTCGTACAGTTTAGCACCATTTGCTCATCCCCCAATCACGATTAGGTTTAGGGGCGAAGTTGGGTGCCACGCCTCCTTTTAAAAGTCGTACATTTCATACCGCTGAACTGAACTTTGTATGAATTAGCCAATAAACTGATAAAACGTAAAATAGTTACATTTTCCTCATAAGATAAGACTGAAAAGGCTGCATTCTGCATGCCAGGCCAGTAGATGGCGATGTGACTTTAAAACGAAACACTATATGGCTGCGCAAAAGATTTTCTGTTGTCTACCACTGCTAATTTGGTAGTCAAGTACTCACTCATGCCGATAGACTAAACACATAATAATGCATTTGCGCATCATTCCTGCAAAATTTGCATTTTTGTAGTTTGCATTAACACATTTTGAGATTTTGAGGTATAATGAGATCCTTTTTGAATGATATTGAGCTGAGCAAATCACAGTTTTTATGTCTGAGTGAACTGGCCCTTTAAATATCTGCTATGGTGATAAAAAGGCTCAAGGGGGCAATATTTTTTATTTTTTTTTACCTTTAAAACTATGGGTCAGCGACGCTAAGCATTCACACTCGTGAATGTTTTTAAAACCAAATCATCATCCGCCAACTGAAGCTATGGGTGTGCTAAAAACATTTTTGAACTGGTTTGGAGGACGGCATATTTAGAAAGCTTGTGTTGTTTTTGTTTGTTTGTTTTAAAGGGGAAAATAAAACGGTGTAAAAAGTTGAGGGTTAAGGCTTTAATTGGAAATTCTGCCTGTTTTATGCAAATGACTAAACTCAAGCTCATGTTTACATGATGACAATATACTAAAAATGAGCGTTTTTCATTTGAATTTTTTAAGCTTTCATAAACAGATGAGTTAAACACACATGAATGTGCGAAAATAACTGAAAAGGCCAACACAAGCTCGCAGCAATTTGTAAGTTTTTGATTCAGTGGCTAATTCGTATGAATTCAAACGATCTCATTCGCACAATTTAGTACAATTTGCTCATCCCCCATTGACGATTGGGTTTAGGGGTGGTGTTGGCTGTCTCGCCTCCATTTAAAATTCGTACATTCTCGTATGACTGAACTTGCATGGATTTGTACAAATTTGCCACTAAATTGACAAAACGTAAAATAGTTACATTTCCCTGTGAGATCAGGCTGAAAAGGCTGCATTCTGCATGCCAGGCCAGTAGATGGTGATGTGACTTTAAAACGAAACACTGTATGGCTGCGCAAAAGATTTTCTGTTGTCCACCACTGTTATTTTGGTAGTCAAGTACTCACTCATAACTATAGACCAAACACTTAATGCATATGTGCATCATTCCCATTTTCACAAAAATTTGTATTTTTGTAGACTGCATTAACAAAAAAATAGTATTACGTGGTCCTTTTCAAATGATATTGAGCTGAGCAAATCACAGTTTACATGTCTGAGTGAACTGGCCCTTTAAATATCTGCTATGGTTATAACAAGCCTCAAGGGGGCGATATTTTTTAGTTTTGCCTTCAAAACTATGGGTCAGTGTCACTAAGCATTAAAACTCGTAAAAGTTTTGAAAACCAAACCATCATTCGCCAATACATTTCATAAAATGTAAGCTAAATTTAAAGGAAAAAACTATTTGTAACTTGGGTTTACTAAACAAATGAACTAGTTTGGAGGACGGCGTCTTTGAAGAGCTAGTGGTCTTTTTGTTTGTTTTAAAGTTAAGGGTTAAGGCCTTAATTGGAAATTCTGCATGTTTTATGCAAATGACTAAACTCAAGCTCATGTTTACATGATGTCAGTGTACTGAAAATCAGCGTTTTTCATTTGCATTTTTGAAAGCTTTCATAAACAGATGAGTAAAACACACATGAAGCTGCGAAAGTAACTGAAAAGGCCAACACAAGCTCATGGCAATTCGTAACTTTTTGATTCAGTGGCTAATTCGCATGAATTCATATGATCTCATTCGTACAATTTAGTACGATTTGCTCATCACCCATTAACAATTGGGTTCAGGGCTGGGGTTGGGTGTCACGTCTCCATTTAAAAATCATAAATTTTTGTACGACTGAACTCTGCGAATTTGTACGAACTTGCCACTAAATTGACAAAACGTAAAATAGTTCCTTGAAAGATCAAGCTGAAAAGGCTGCATTCTTCATGCCAGGCCAGTAGATGGCGATGTGATTTTAAAAGAAACATTTTTGGTCGTCAAAGTACTCACTCATGCCTATAAGACCAAACACATAATAATGCTTGTGCGCATCATTCCCATTTTCACAAACTAGCATTTTTGTAGATTGCATTAACACAAAAATGGTATTACGAGATCCTTTGTTATCGATATTAGAAGCATTTGCAATGACGTACTTGCCTAAAGTATGCCTCCAACCTGAAGCTTATCATACGCTTTGAGTTTGCAGTTTTTGTTCTTTGCAAAGTTCAGTAAAAATACATATTTTTGGACCACCCCTCCCTCCCCCGCTCAAAACGTTAAACAGGAAATCTATCGAAACGAAACCTTGATGTGCAGAATCGAAAGCTGCTTTTATACTTTCTTGCCGCTTGTTGAATCTAAACCGGAGTGGGCTCGGGGAAAGCGTCCAGTAAAGTCGGTGCTTTCGCGTTGTCCGCTAGCGAAACGTCAGGCAGATTGTGAGGCATCTCCTTTGGCTGTTCAGCTACATAACAGTTCCCGTTGGCGTTGTAGCCCGTATCCTGCGTATTGTTGTTCAGATAGTTCTGAAATTCCATCTGGTTCAGCTCTCCCGATTGGCTGAGGAAGCTTCCTTTGGATTGGACGCTTTTCTCTGGCTCTGGAGTGCAACAGCCAATCACAGCCAAGTGGTGATTAGCATATGGCTGCTCGGGCTGTTGGGAATAGTCCGCGTATTGGTCAGCGGTCACATTGAAGGGACCCTGAGACATGACCCTATTTGAGTCGTTAACCCTGTCTTGATAAGACGCAGTGTCCCCTATGTAGGGCTCACTGGATTGGTTGGAGGCCAAAAGTACGGGTGGAGTAACGTTCTCCATTGAGTAGTAGTCTGCGGTGGAGTTGATGAAGTAGGAGTTGCCGTTTGTTTGGTTGTCTGACGTGATGGTATTCTCAGAGTAACGCATCACAGAAGGGGGCGGAGCCACTTCGCTATTGGCCAATCCCGTTTCAAACTCCTCCACCTTATCTTCATCCTCATCATCATCTTCCTCCTCAGAATCGCTATTGGCCAAACTCTGCGTGCTGGAATCAGATAAGCTGCACAAACTGCTGCTATCGTCTTTGTTTTCATCGTCATCTTCGTCATCCTCGTCTTCATCATCTTCATCATCCTCTTCATCTTCTTCCTCTTCGTCGTCCTCATCCTCCTCTTCCTCTTCTTCTTCCTCCAAGACCTCGTCCATGTCGTCTCCAGACTGCAGGTGCATGATGGTGGTCTGCGGGACTGTATCGGGGATTGCGTACTCCAGTGCGTGCTGTCCCGTCGCCAGCGGACTGCAGTGTCCATTGGGATCGCTGTGAAATCCATTTCCGGCCACAGCGCCGGAGTTCTGCTGCTCGCGGCTCTTCTCCAGCTCCAGCTTCATGATGGTGTGCAGAAAGTGAGTCCGCACTCGGATGGGATTGAACTCGATCCTGCCGGCTGCATTGCTGCAGCCCTCTTTCGTGCAGCCGCAGGGGAAGGACATGCGGTCCACCTGTGGACATCCAAAAACACTTGAGCACTTGAGGTAGGTTAAAAGCACACACAGCAGTGTTGAGACATAAAAGTAAACAAACAATTAAGTAACTAGTTACCTTAAATTACTCTGCTGAAAATTAAGTATGGTATTAAGGGCCATTCACACTAAGAGGATAACTAATGTATAATATTAAGTATAACTATGATATTCATTCAGATATAACTATTATAGGTGGGCATAGATACATTTTTTTAGTCTAGATTAATCTCACTGGAATCTTGGAATTAATCTAGATGAATATGGCTCTTTTAAATTCTCCCGAAGGCATTCAGAATATGTGTGCTCCCACAAATAATGACTAAAAGTAAGTCTTTAAGAATGGGTTTCTCAAGCCAGGTGGCGCATTAGACCAGGGGCTCATCTCCTGTTTCCAAAATGCATCACAAACTGCTTGAGAAAGATGATAATGGTGTTGAATGATAATTGGGGATGAAAATAAATGATGTTCTATTATATGTACTTGTGTTTACTAGCTGTTTATTCAGTTCAACGTGATTTTGAACTGTAGCCTACATAAGCTCGAAACAGTGATTTTTGATTACCTTAATCTGACTAAACTGAACTAAAGATGGATTTAAGATGTGGAGTACGCATATATTCGTGGCATTATTGAAGTAAACACCACAATCAAACTATTACCGTCATGTAGGACTTTTCCCCATATTTTCCGACAAGATTCCCCACACACAGCTCTGTCAGTAAAGGACCGCACACACACACACACACACAGCAAAGTTTTTTTCTTTCCATTCGACATGTGTTATTAAATTCCAGAACACCCTCACCAGTCCTTACTCTCTATTTGCATCTAATCCATGTTAGCATGTCACGATTGATGTGGTAATTTTTACAGTTGGAATACACACAGGTTCGAAGACTCGTTCTCACCACCTACAGTGCAATTCGGTCAGGTACACATCCGCGCTAAAATATCAAGGTAAAAGTCATCAAAGCTTGAGTAGAATAGACCTAGCTCCCAACTAAACTTTGAGAATAGATTAACGGTGATATTTTTTTTTTTATTATGCGATAATGGCCCACCACTAATAACTATATTTGTGTTCACACCAGTAAATAACAATCTATGTTTTTAGATTGCCCTCAGTGTGCTGTTTCTAGTGCCTGTGACCAGTGATTCCAGCTCGTGTAACTGATCTAATCAAACAGTGATGTTTTATAACTTTTACCTTGGAACAGTTAAGTAAACAACATAAAAAAATTAAAATTATATATATTTTTGACATCTCTGCCTTTTATCTGATAGCACAGTAGGATGACAGGAAATGGAGTGGGAGAGAGAGCCAGGATTTAAAACCAGGAAACCCGGAGCTTTGCTGCGCTACATGTCAGCACACTTACCACTTGGCTTTTGGTGCCGTCAACAACGGAATTTTTATAATTTTGCACAGCTCATTTACTTAATAAATTTAAGGCAATAGATTTTCTCACTTTATAAATTCAACTAATCTCTTTTTACAGTGAACATTGTTTAACTTTTCATTTTATTTAGTAATTAGTCATTTTAAAAACTAAACAATGTTATGCTTGTATAATTTAGGTATTATATAAAATATATATATAATATATATAATAAATATATATTTATTTATTTGTTTATTTATACTTATTTATACATATACAACAGCTCTTTCTGGTTCTCGAATCTGATTGGCTGATAGCCGTGAAATATTCTACATTAACAGCACTCGTACAGCCTCTTCACCCTTGTGTATTACTCCGCCCACATAAAGTGACAGCAGACAAATAAACTCACTACAGTTTGACAAACATTGCAGCTGTTGGACAACATAATGCACTTTTGAGGCTTTTCAGGTGAGAATAAAGTTGTTTAGATTGACGTTTATTTATAAAGATAGTGCTTATTTATAATTTTGGAGATTCAGTGCGTCAGCGGCCATTAGCCTATCATTGAGCAGAGCGAAGTTGGGTTGACGTTGGGTTAGACCGCATGATAAGTGCTTATGGGTAAAAAAACCTTTGAGTGAATTTTCAGCTGATCAAATCATTATAGATCAGGTAAGTGACATTCTGAGTTGATCTCCCTCTCTTGTATGTTGTAGTGCTGTATTTATACCACAGTAATCTGGTAGTGTTTGCTTTGCTCTGGCTTTTTCGGGTTTAATTATTGTGATATTCTGATTGCAGCAGAGAAATGCTTGGAAATCTATGTAGAATGATGGGATTTCATGTCGTTCAGCCTTATAATCTTGTATATAATAATATAAAAATGTCAGCAAAATCACCTGTTTTGTCATCACTTTAGACATTACGCTAGAGAATAATTCAAATACTAGCTCTAAAGTGACGTTTGTGAAGTAACAATAGTTTCTGCTGTTCTTACGTCAGCTGCAGATGAGATGAAATGGCAGAAGAAAGACTCTACATGTTTGAGACTCTGTGGTTTCTTTTTTATATACACGATTATGCCATCAAACTGTTGTATAAACACAATTATCACACTCGTAGCAGTGCGATATGGCTGTAGATCTCATACCTGCGATACATACTATAATAATGTAATTAAACACATTTTTGAAGTTACTTCCCTAACACTGAAGAGGTACAGTATAATCTAAATAAAGCTTCCCTCTCTTCTGCAGACCTGATGTACCATGTGAAATATATCTGTCTGACATCTAAATCAATTTAATCAGAGCATACTGTTCCTCCATTCAACTTTAGATCCAGACTTAATTACACTTAATTACTTATGCTTGTCTGCCATGTTAGATTTGCTTTGACAGGCTTTACCACAGTATGGAGACTCTGAGGAACGCAAGTCAGCTCCTTGTGTGGTTGCAGCAAATGGGTGAGTTTCACAAATCCAACAACATCATGTTGAGCTCATTGTTTACCTCAGAGTAAATATAACTCATTAATCAGTTAAACAAAAATATAATAATTGATAGAACATGTATATTTACTCATTTATCATGTATAATTTCATTACTTATTTATTAAAATAACCATTTTAACAGAGAGTAGCTGTATATAAATGCTATGATAAGTCTAGTTACTTGATATACAAGTGAAGAGTTCAGATGCAAAAACCTCTAAGTGCCATCTGAAATTTTCTTCTAAAATGAGCATTTTTCTGAGACTCCTTTATTTATGTTAAATTATTTTATATTATAAGCAATGAAAATTACTTATTAATTGACTTAAAAGGGAAATTACTTAACTTATACATAGGAACTTGAGAAAAATGGTAATTTTAAGAGATAAATTCAGATGGCACTAACAGGTTTTTGCATCTGAACTCTTCAAGTCTGAATTTTTATTTCATGCATATTTAGATGAGGGAGTGTGTCCTACAGTTGGTCTGTCGAGCCCAGTCCTCTGCAGAGCACACCAAGAATTGCAAAATACGAATAGTTAAAATATTACTGTAAATTAAACCAAGCACATTTTTGTTTATGAATTATTTTATACTCATTGAATGCATTAATTCAAAATATTATTAATATATATTATGTACATTTTGTATTGTATATTAGTTTTATTATAT
>CAIGQQ010014385.1:1930193-1940346 GCA_903798035.1 Danio albolineatus
TGATTTTCTTTGGATCTCAGCATGATGTCTAGCTTTTGAGGATCTTTAGGTCTACAGGGACACAAAGTTGTGTAACGACATTAGTATGACCTAGTTATACCTTATTAAGGTGGTGTCCTTATGTCCCTTTTTAATTCAAAATGCTTCAAAATCATAATTTGCCATATAATAAGCAGTTTTAATGTATAAAATACATCACGCCTGTGGAATCTGTCCCTGTAAACCATGTACAGTATAAACCATGTTCAATTTTACAGACTGGTAGATCGCAATTATTTTCTTTTTCATTTGAGTCACATTTTAGAATAATGGCTCATTAGATAATGTAAGTTAATGCATTTACTAACATTAACGAAGTATGATTAATCTTGGACAGCATTTATTAATCATAGTTCAACATTGACTAATTGATTATTAAAATCTAAATTTCCTCTTGTTAACATTAGTTAATGCACAGTGAGTTAACATGAACTAATGTTGATGAATAAGTATCATAATAAATGGATTACTAATGGACCATTATTTTAAAGTGTTTACCTAATTTCTTTCTGAATTTCTTTAGATGTCGGCATGATGTCTAGTTTTTGAGGATCTTTTGGTCTACTTCACTTGTTCAGGTAAGTCTTAGTTAAGTGATTTCTTGATTGTCTGGCTACAGAAATTGAACTCAGGTGTGATAAACCAGAGTTAAGTGATGTTTTTTTCCAGACAGAATTCAGTAGTTTTGTAGTTTTCTTTACCTTAATAATAAAAACATTTAATTCTAAAACTACATGAGGTGTTTACATGTTACCTTTGACTAATATTTTAATTAGTTAGATGATCTAAAAGTGACAAAAATGCATTAAAAAAAAGAAGAAAAAAAAGATCAGTAAGGGCCCAAACACTTTTTCATGTTCCTGTATATACAGTGGGAAAAATAATTATCGAACACATGACCATTTTTGTCGGAAAACATATTTCTAAAGGTGCTATTGACGTGAAATTTTCATAGTGTTGGAAACAACCAAAGAAATCCATATATGCAAAGAAAGTAAATCTAATAAGTTTACAAATGAAGTTATGTGTAAGGCCAGACGGAATCTGCAGACATTTTTTGCTATTTCTGCAAAGTATTTTGTTAAAAATCTGTGGATTTATGCGGAATGAGTTTGTGAATAACATAACTAAAATCTTAATATATGAAATAAAAGTAATACCTTTTAACATTTATTAAATGTTTACAATGCAATAATTATATCCACTTTATTTGGTAAACAAAAGCAAGTCTCTCAGAACACAGAAAATAATACTTTACAAACTGTATTTTAAATAAATCATATGAATATTTTCATGTTAGTCAATAATATTACTGAAATTAATTTGAAAACTGAATAAATATACATTTACACACATTTACACAAGTAAATAAACAGAATCAATGATGGACTAAAAATCTGCAGAAATCTGCAGAAATCTGCGGAAATATGCACGCGCAGATTCCATGTGGCCCTAGTTATGTGTAATAAAATCAAATGACGCAGTGAAAAAGTATTAACCACATGAAGAAAGGGTGGTGTAGAAATGCAGTGAAAGCCCAGACAGCAGTTGACATCTCTCAGTAGTTCTTCAGCAACCCTCTGCCCTTCCTCAGTGTAAATGAATATTGGCTGCTTTCAGTCCATTTACATTAGCAGGAGGATGAAGATAAAACCAGGGCAGACATTTCAGCAAGACAATGATCCAAAACACAGCCAAGGAAACACTCAAATGTTTTCAGAGAAAGAAAATCAAGCGGTAGAATGACCCAGCCAATCACCTGACTTGAATCCAATAGAAAATTCAAAATAAAGCTCAGAATTGTTAGATGAGACCCACAGAAGCATCAAGATTTTTACACTCTGTTGAAGTCTGTGAGAAACTCACACCTGAGCAATGCATGTGACTTCATTCTCCATACGAGAGCCACCACCAAAAACGCCTTTTATATAAAGTATTAAATACATTTCAGTAGTTCAGCACTTTCTCCTTGTGTCATTTCATTGTTATTACACTACATTATTGTTATTGTTTTGATTTATGTTTGTATTGTTTGGGTTTTTACTAAAATCTAGTTCAATCCCATGTCAACAGCTCCTTTAGAAACATTATTCCCAGGAAAAAAAAACATGACGTGCTCATTACTTTTTTCATACGTGTGTTCTCTTCTCACCTGACACTTGATGCCAGCGAGGCTGCACGTGCAGGTTTCGGGGTCACAGAAGAGTCTACAGTCGCAGCCACAGTCTTCTCTGGACACCCTGATGGCCCGCAGCTCGTGCTTCTCCTCCACATCGATCTTCTTGACTCCGGACGAGCGCAGCAGAGCGCGACGCTTCTTAGTGGTCAGCGGCTGGAGGAAGAAATACTCGTCCACTTCGGTGTTATCAATGTCCAGGTCATCGTCGGAGATGTCTTCCAGCGTCAGAGAGTTCGCCTCCTCAGACTCCACAGAGCCGTTCTTCGTCAACTGAAAACCAGAACATTTCAAAACCATGCACAAAACCTTCACGCACGTAAGTTTACATTTAAAGCAAAGTTTGAAAGCTGTAAACATCTATAGTAGGAAAAGCTAATGGTAGTCAATGATTACAGGTTTCAAGCATTATAAATTTTATGTATATGTATGTGTGTGTGTGAGTGTACGTGTTTTTGTGACATGTCAGGACACAAATCTGTATAATGACACAGGTATTACAAAAAGGAGGTGAAATACGAGGACATTGCTGATGTCCTCGGTAACACTTTATTTTGATGGTCCATTTGAGTATTAGGGCGTACTCACACTATGCTATCTGAACCGTGCTCAGGCCCGTTTCCCGGATAATTTTAGAAGTGTGAGTGCGCTGAATCAGGCTCAGGCACGGTACAGTTGGCCGGCCCTGGCCCGGTTGGAAGAGGTGTGCCTGAGCGCGGTTCACTTGGGCTTTGGCGCGGTACGCTTGTAGTGTGAGTGCAAAGCACGCCTGAGCCCCAAACTGAAGAGGAAACGTGACTTTTGGGGACTGTTTCATATGGATTTATTAATCATTCTCACTGTTTAATGAACGTAAACTGTCGTAGATTATTAAAGACGCAAACCCCTCACTGCACGACAGCTGCACCTTTAGTAAACCTTCTAATTCCTGCAGCACGAGGACGTCATGATTGTTTATGAGCGTCAGCAGTGGCTGATCTGTTCGGCGGAATATTTGACTGTGTGTCACTGCATATCAAACCACTAAACCATATAATGAAATCTCCGAGAGCGCTTCTCTTACACTGAACAGCGCATCATCTATGACGTAAGCGTGCTCAGGCCCGAATGCAATGAGAGTGCGGGCCGTCGGGGGAGACGGAAGGGGGGACAAGCGTGCTTTGGCCCGGTTAAAGGGAACTGTACATAGTGTGAGTACGCCCTTAGTAGACTGTCTGCTTAATATCTTTTGATACAGACATTTAACTGACTATAAGAAACTTTGCAAGTACAACTTACACTCACCCTAACCCCAATCTAACAGTCTACTTATAATCTAATGAGAATTAGTTGCAATGTAACTTAAATTCAACAAATGGACTATCAAAATAAAGTGTGACCATGTCCTTATTTCTCAAAAATCCTATAAATCCCATAGAAATGAGTTTAATCAGAGAGTAAAGCTGCACATATTGAATACAATATACGGTTTAAGCAGTATAAAATAAATGGAGACTTATGTAATGTACCCACTTTTTACAAAAACAAACACGTGTTTGTGTGTGAGTGCCAGATGAAAATAATAAAAAATGAATTCATTCACATACATACAGCATGCCCGGCACCAGGATGGCATTGTGTCTTGTTCCTTTCATTTATTTATTCATTCATTCATTTTCTTTCCGGCTTAGTCTATTTATTAATCTCGAGTCACCACAGTGGAATGAACCGCTAACATATCCAGCATATTTTTAGTTTTACGCAGCGGATGCCCTTCCAGCTGCAACCCATCACTGGGAAACACCCATACACGCTCATTCACACACAAACACTATGGATAATTTAGTTTGCAAACTCCACGCAGAAATGCCAACTGTCCCAGCCGAGACTCGAACCAGCGACCTTCTTGCTGTGAGGCGATCGTGCTACTCACTGCGCCACTGTAAATCCACCACAAATATCTGATTTTTAGATACTGTAACACAGTGGTTCTCAACCTTTTTTCACCAAGTACCACCTCAGAAAAAACTGTCTCTCCAAATACCACCACAATAACCGGTGTTAGATGTATAGTAGCTTAATAGGCCTAATTAAGCAGCTACAGCACTGCACAGGTCAAAAACAAGGTAGATTAATTCTTCTAATCAAGAATATTTATTGTTGTCAGCTACTTAATAATAAATAAATAAAAGGTTTAGCCTATTAAAATCAATTTACTGATCACATCGGTGTTATCATATGCATCAGAGTGTTAAAAGTGTATTTTTTTTTAACTTTATTCAGAGATTCCTCCACGTACCACTAGAAGGAAGCTTGTGGAAGGAACCACTGCTGTAACATATTAACATATTTACACACGTATCTAGGCCTGTATAATCTTTATTGGTGCTGTCAAACGAATTATCGCGTTCAAAAAAAGTTTGTACACATGGATGTATTGAATAAACGTTGACTACATCCACATTTTCTTCCATTTTCAGTTTCCTGAGTAAAAGTAAAAGTGCCAAACTGCAGTTAAAGTCGACAAATTAATAATTTGGCGAATAATTCGATGACTGATGTCAATGTAAACAGTCACTTTCTTTCTCCCCAAGCGTCTGTGTGTGTGTGTTGCCTGTTTGAAAATCAGCGCGTGCCCAAATTGAAACTCCCATTTTTATGCAAAACCTCCCCTCATTCCCTCCCCTGACACTCCCACCTAAACAGAGCTGGACACACCCACTTTCCTGAGCTTTTCCAGACTGTAGGTGTGAAAACACCACGCTGAGACAGGGGGTTTCGTGGTCCTTTAACTAACATGATCAAATACTGTAGTAAATGTATTGTTCATTGTTTGTTAGTAAATGCATTCATTAATATTAACTAATTAATCTTATTGTAAAGTGTGACACAATTATAAACAACATAAAACTGAAATATTTTAATGTTCTGACAGCGATTCCTATTAAGGAGAGTCCTGCCCTGCACCTCACATTCTTGGGAAAGCGTGTTCTGTGTGACTGCCCCCTAAGACTTCTTTTGTTTTTGCATTGAATCATTGTGTTCCAGTGTTTGCTGACCCGGAGGCGTATGGAGTTGAGCTTCTCTTCCTTCAGATGGTCCCTCAGCATGTCTCTGTGGATCCTCTCTTGCTCCATGGCGAACTCTCCCAGTGTGTACTGGCGGATGCAGCTGTGTCTGCTGGACATGCCCAGAGTGCTGCCACCCTGACTGGGCACGCTGGTGAAGCCCTGCCGCCGGCTGAAGTAATACACCGTCACCTTCTCGAAGTGCACCCGCCGCGTCCTCATCCGCTTCTCCCGCTTCAGGATGGAGGAGGCTGAAACACAAGCACAGGTAAATAACATTACACACCACTTAATCCAGCTGGAGACACACTGATGCACTGTTTTCCTGTTTGTCTGGGGGATTTGTGGACTAGGATTTTAGCAATGGGTGATGCGTTAAAGTACAAATGAAATCAAAGCTAACAACATTGATTTTGTTAGCTGACATTGCTAGTTTTTTGGTGAACAATTCATCCGTGCATGTCATAAGGAACAATATAGTTTGTCCTTGTAATCTTTTAATATGAAATTGCAAGTTTGTTGTCTGTTAAATCCTCAGATTAGGTCTGTCTGAGGCAGGGGTGTCGAAACTCAGTCCTGGAGGGCCGGTGTCCTGCAGATTTTAGCTCCAACTTGCCTCAACACACCCGCATGGATGGTTCTAGAAAGCCTAGTAAGAGCTTGATTAGATTAGAGCCCAGGTGTGACTGATTGGGGTTGGAACGAAACTTTGCAGTACACCGGCCCTCCAGGACCGAGTGTGGACACCCCTGGTCTGAGGTATTGGGCATGGCTAACATACTTAACCACGCTCCCTCCAGTTGTCAGTTTAGATATCAAACAGAAAAGTGATCGCTGTGACCCACTGTACCTGCCTTGCGCGCAGATTTGCCAGACGTATCATATTTGTCTGATAATTTTGACCTAATAATGAGAAAAATCCTGTAATGCACAATAATTTCAGAATTTGATGGCATTTCAAGAGTTCACACTTCCCGGGAGAGAGCCCTGAGATCATAAGATCCTCGAGCCCGGGGCTAACTCCCGTTTACAGGGCGAGAGGGGAGTTTGAACTCAGGTAGATCTCGAGAACCCCCCGCCCTCTTGCTGCTTATAAATTGCTATGAGGGTATGCTGCTGGTGGAATTTGGGTGTGGAGCTGATTTAAGTCAATTCACTTATGTCTCATGTTTTGGACTGTGGGAGGAAACTGGAGGACCCGGGGGAAAACCCACGCGAGCATGGGGAGAACATGAACTCTGCACAGAAATATCAACTGGCTGGGTAGAGGCCCGAACCAGAGGCATTCTTGCTGTGAGGCAACAGTGCTAGCCACTGGGCCGCCGTGCTGCCCTATAGAGGAAAGGGGAGGAGAGGGGTGGAAGGGGGGATTCTACAAGATGAATATGACTAAGGTAGTATGCTTTTGTTATTTATATTAAGTTGGGAATCGTCTGATTGGTAGATTGTGCATTAGCTTGACTCTGGGCCAGCCGTGTCAATCATGAGCATGTGGTCCCCTCGAAATTAGTCTATAAATAAACTTCACTTAAAATGAATTTCACTGTTATCTCAGGGCTTCTATACTTATTGATCTAGTTGCATCTTTTCTTCTCTGTCTGCGAGGAGAATGTGGAGTGAGGCACGCTTTCTATCTCATCTTGCATTACATCTTCTCTGCCAATCAACGTGGACAACAGCTCACTCACGAGTTAACTTTCCTCCTGCGCGGGGCCATGCTTAACCTCCTAGGGCTTGAGTGTCCACATATATGGACAGCACATTTTAGCTCTTAAGTGGTTAACCTCATAAGGCCCAAGTCGTTGTTTTTTTACATGCATTTTTTTCTCTTTGCTATTTGGGCTTATTGGAACCTAATGAGAATAAAATATCATCTTTTGATATGATGTACTTTTAGAGAAAAAGTATGTCCATGTATGTGGACTTGTGGTCTGAATTTAAATTAAACACCTTTTCCTGACTTTTTTAATACCTATTTAACATAGATTTTTTTTTGCTTTGATCTTGCTTTGACTATCAGAGAGAAATAATTTTTCCCCATTCTAGACAGTTAAAAATAGTGTTTGGGACATTTCATATGCTGCAAACAGTTGACAGATGAAACAGATGACACTGTATGTCTTTACAAAATATAAAACATCTAAAGTATTTTAATTAAGTCAGTAGTGTTCAGCTTGAGGTCAATTGTTTAAGCAATAAAGTTTAGTGCTGAAAAGGAAGGTGAGAAGGTAAGGGGAGTTTCCCTTTGATGTTTTCGTTTTTTCCTGTTCAAATGCGTCATGTGAACGTGTTTTTCGCAAGTTATAATCTCATCAAAGCAAAGCCATAATATAGACTCAACATCTGGCAACACGCAGGTATCCGTTGTAAGGCTGGTCTTTTTAACTACAGCGGTTCCGAACTGTAGTTCTGCCGAATGACTAAAAAGTTATCAGTATGATGGTAAAAAACTGTACATTCTAGTCAAACCATCCTTCTGCAATCTTATTCCAAAAATGAAAATAAGGGCAGTATTAATAGCTTTAAATGTGGGAGAGCGTTGCTATTATGTGATTATATTGTATTGCAATATGGAGCCATTAAATGTTGATGTTAAATCAAAAGTAATTGACAAATACTTGAAAATGAGATGATTTAATGACAATAATTCTCTATAGTTACCACTGAATTAGTTACAAATAACTGTATGAAACAATAAAACATGAAATGATATAAACATATGATAATAATTGTACCCAGCTTAAATGTAAATTAAAGTTACCTGAGAGAGAGAGAGAGAGAGAGAGAGGGAGAGAGAGGGGGAGGGAGAGAGATAGAGAGAGCGTTGGGAGAGAGCCAAAGCAGGAGAAGCAAGAAGGGCAGGGGAAGAAAGAGGCCAGAGCTAGGTTTATCACCTCTTTTGTACCTTTCTTGACCATGTGACCAAAGCCTAAATACTGAGACATTCAAACTGACCAATCAACACGTGACTACATCATTAAACCCCCACAGTCCACAAAGCAGTTCCTGATCTTATTAGGAATCTATGTGAGCCTTCTTTGGTGAAAAAGACATGTTCTGCCATATAAACAAATGCATATAATAATTTTCATCCTTACACCGATGGCAGCGGAATTAGCATATGATATAAATATTACGAGCGCAAACAGTAGGTGAGCAGGTTACACTGTAACCGTGTGTCCTAACAACACGCTACGCAACAAGATACGCAGTGATGAGCTATTTGGCTGTATGCACCAGACAGAACGCGACAGAAATTTAAATACAGCCATTCAGAAGCACAGAATATGCACTCACTCACAAAATGGTAAGCTTTATACTCTATTTAATACATAATTAACCTCTTTAAAGTACACACTGAATCACTGATATGAGTTTAGGTCTAAATTTGTCATGTAAAATGGCATTTAAACTCACATTGTTAGCATTCAACACCGAATAAAGCACATGAGGTGTACCTGAGGTGACCATTGTCAGTTTTCTGTTGTTCAGCTGTGAGAAATATATCAATTCGAGGTGTTGGTTAGGACCAAAACTCCTTTAAATTTGGAAAAGTTTCCTTCTATCGGGTACCGTTGCTTTCATTTAGAACAATGGTCTCAAACCCCGCAAGGGCCGCAGCTCTGCGTAGTTTAGCTTCAACCACCTCCAACTCACACCAGCTTAAAAGTCTCTAGTAATATTGAACACCTTGATTAGTTGGAATAGGTGTTTTTGATTAGGGTTGGAGCAAAACTGTGCAGAGCTGCGGCCCTCCAGGAATCGAGTTTGAGAGCTATGATTTAAAACACGGCAACCTGCTCTTGTGTTTGTTTTGATCCAGGAGTGCAATACCTAGTTCAACCACTGGGTGTCAAACTTACATACTGCACCGTTAAGGGTGACCTATTATGCCCCTTTATACAAAATGTTATACAAGTCTCTGATGTCTGATGAGTGTGTATGTAAAGTTTCAGCTGGAAATACCCCACAAATAATGTTGATAACTATTTGAAACCGCCTGTTTAGGCTTTGATCCTATAATGAACATGAATGCTAATTATAAAGCGCATATATTTCTGAAATGTGCTGACATGCAGAGTGTTTTCCAGCTAGTGTGTTTTGGTCCTCAGTGAGCCTCTAGTGTCTCCTCAGTGCTCTACGGGTCTCTGGCTTCTATTGTCTGTCTATTTCTAGATGATGGTAAATGTACTCGGTGTAAATCTCCCCAGTTTTGGCCTCCGCAAGAGTGGAGTTTCCCTGATAGTCTCTCCCACTGCTCCATTCATGTCTGACACAAACAGGACAAATAAGAACCATCTGCTGCTGCCGCTTCCCCACCCAGTGAAAACACACACACACACACACACTAATACGCACACATTCAAACACACCCACTAATACACACGCACATACTAATACTACACTACTTCAAACAAACACACAAAGTCAAACACAAATACAGACTCACACTCTCAAACACACACACACAAACTAAAGGACACACTCAATGACACACTCATAAACCTATCTATCTGTCTGTCTGTCTGTCTGTCTGTCCGTCCGTCCGTCCGTCCGTCCGTCCGTCCGTCCGTCCGTCCGTCCGTCCGTCCGTCCGTCCGTCCGTCCGTCCGTCCGTCTGTCTGTCTGTCTATCTATCGTTCTATCGTTCTGTCTGTCTGTCTGTCTGTCTGTCTGTCTGTCTGTCTGTCTGTCTATCTATCTATCTATCTATCTATCTATCTATCTATCTATCTATCCATCTATCCATCTATCTATCTATCTATCTATCATTCTGTCTATCTGTCTGTCTGTCTGTCTGTCTGTCTGTCTGTCTGTCTATCTATCGTTCTATCGTTCTGTCAGTCTGTCTGTCTGTCTGTCTGTCTGTCTGTCTGTCTGTCTGTCTGTC
>CAIGQQ010014385.1:1947300-1961292 GCA_903798035.1 Danio albolineatus
GTTATTCAGTGTGTTTTGATGATAGATGATTCTAGAGAGGCCACATTCATTCATTCGTTCATTCATTCATTTTCCTTCGACTCAATCCCTGATTTATCAGTGTTGCCACAGAAGAATGAACCACCAACTACTCTGGCATACGTTTTATATGGCATCATTCCACGAGGAAACATAACTATTTTACATTTGGTCAGTTTAGTGGCTAATACGAGTCAGCCGTACAAAAATGTCGGTCAGCTATGTCGAGGCTGAAATGCAGGGGTGACCGTGCTTTCGCAATAGCTGGTCCTACTTTGTGGAATGCTCTGCCCCTCTGTATTAGATCTATATCATCTCGGTCTGTTTTCAAATCAAGGTTTTGAGCCAGCCAATCAATCAATCAATCAATTAATCAATCAGTTGGTTAGTCAGTCAGTAACTGGTTCCAGAATTGCGGGTACATTTGAATCATTTTCCATTGATTTTCATTGAACTGGAATGATATACAGCAAACATCTCATTCTCAGTAGACTCGTTCTCAGCTTCATTTGGATTTGAGTAAAACATTTTCATTAGTTTCTTTCTGTAAATGTCTGACAACAAATTTCAAATGAAAATATTTCCCTCAATGCACATTTTTCAGGGTTATTCCACCAAATTTTATTAATTTATGTCAACAAAAATGCTCTGAATGACAGAAATAAACAAATAACATCATTCGTTTTCAGAAAAACTAAACTAAATATGACATTTTTCTCCAACACAGAACTACAGGGTGGGCCATTTATATGGATGCACCTTAATAAATTTTCTTTTCCAACTTCGTTTTTTCTAGATTTTTTTTTTTATTTTTACAAAATTGCCATGAACATTACAGGATATCAAGTTTTATATCATTACAAAGTAGACTTTCCCCACCCCTACATTTACACCCCCCCCCCCAAATACAATCAAATAAATAAAATAATATATACAATTACAGAAAAAATAAGTAAAACTAGAGATTACAGAATATCCTTCACCAATGCATATCAAAATTAAATAAATAAACAGATTGGAATTCAAATAACAGGCATTAATACATGCTATTTCACTTTATCTATTTACAAATTGCATAAAAGGGGAAATTTTTAAAGACCTCTGCTTTACCTCTTATTGCATATGTTAATTTTTCAAGTGCAATGTTATCAGACATTTCTTTAATCCACTGTGAAAGAACAGGTCTCTGGATGTTTTTCCAAACTAAAGCAATCACACGGCTAGCTTGTTTTAAACCAAAATCTATGAGCTTCTTTTTGCTTGCACCTTAATAAATTACATAGACAATTGCCTTCATTGACCCCAAAGATAAAAGTCTAAGGGGGGCAGATTGGAAGACCTTCGGGGCCATTCAACTGGCCCACGATGACCAATCCACTTTTCAGGAAACTCAGGAAACCATTCCTATCCATATAAATGGCCCACCCTGTATAAATTGTAACTCCAGAGAAATCGAGACCAATATGACTTTTTCCTCTCATTTCCATCAATCACTATGCTTCATAGAATAAGGCCTTCTATTTTTGTACCCCTGCCCCTTCCCCTTGGCCCTTACAACTGAGGGTTAAGGGGAAGAGCTTCAAACTTACCACTAAGAATTGGGACAGCTCTTCAACACCTGCACACGTCATCATATGTCATCATGATCTCTTGCTTCATATGAGATCAGACAATCACGACTGCTGGAGTTATTCCAGTTGTGTTATTTTTAGGTGTTTATCTTCAGGAAATCACTGAAGGCGTATATTATGTGATCATAACGATCTAATAAGATCGTATCTGTACTGTGTATTTACACAGTGGCCATATTTATCTATGTAAACACACAAAAACAACATTGAAATTATCCCAGACACTGTAAAAGCTCATTCCCAGCCACTAGACATTACTGACAGGGTATTCGAGTATCATCGTGTGTCCGAATGTTCTGGGACTGCTGTACATGAGTTATGACTAGGGCCAGACGGAATCTGCGGACATCTTTAGCTATTTCTGCGCAGATTTTTGTTAAAAATCTGCGGATTTGTGCGGAATGATTTTGGGAGTGTCATAAATAAAACCTTAATATGTGTAATAAAAAGTAACACCTTTTACAACTTTTATTTAATGTTTACAATGCGAATCCAATTAGATCCAATTTATATGGTAAACAAAGCAAGTCTATCATATAAAATATCTACTACAGGACAGAAAATAGTACTTTATAAACTGTATTGTAAATAAGTCATATGAATATTTTCATATTAGTCAATATTATTACTGAAATTTATTAAAAAACTGAATAAATATAAATTTACACACATTTACACCAGAAACTAAACAGAATCAATAATGGGCTAAAAATCTGCGGAAATCTGCGAAATTGTGCGCGCGCATATGTCGTGTGGCCCTAGTTATGATTATGGATTATAGATCGTGAAATTTAGCGTTTTTTTTTTTCCTTTATTTTTTTTTAATAGCATGACGGTAAAACACGAACACGGTTATGAATATATTAAAACACGTGTTTGTTTGTCGTAAAAATTCGTAGTAATGACAAAAAATACTAATTTGTGGATCTCCTTACAGTACTTCCGGGTTCAGTTGTGGCAGGTATATTCTGGGAAATATTCTTACCCCTCCATTTTAAGTGTGGTCCTGAAAAATCTTCGTTCGAAGGGGTGTATACCCCTCGCCCTTAGCCCTACGCCTTCAAGCTAAAGAGAATTGGGACACCACTACCCCTTGACATGAATGCGCAAAACGAGGGGAAGGGCTAAGGGGAAGGGCTAAGGGGTAGAATTGGGATTGGGCCTAAGACTTTCCTCAAGAAAGACGTTTTTCCTGTTTTCAAACACGTTTTAGCTTCAATTAAACGTGCTATAATGATTAATCGTGTAAACCCGGTCCAGTGAAAGAGTGTTGAGTGGCTGTTGCTCAGTTCTCTGCTCCTCAAAACACTCCATTAGCGATAAACGCTGAAACACTTCCTGCTCTGCTTTCCTGTCCTCCTGCTCCTCCTGCCATTGATCAGCAGCCTCACAGGACCACAGAAGGAAAAAATGATAATAAAAAAACACGACTAATTGAATTCTACCTCAGGCTTCCAGGAAGTCCATTTGGTCTGCGTTTGATTGAGTGTCTTCAGGAAAGAAAACAAATGCGAAACTCGAGATGAGTTTCAGCGTTGCACTCATAAAGCTCCTCGGCTTCAGGAATTTATTCATCACCGCACAAGGACACGAAACAAAATGAAAATCATCTCAAAAGCTCAATGCCGCATGGAGAGAAACGTCTGCTAGATAAAAATAAATGTTCAGCTGAATAAAATAAGTTGAATCTTTTAGATCAGAATCGAACAAAGCTTTCGGTTTCTACAGAAGATGCAGTGAAATTGTTCCAATACAAATTCGCCTTACTGTACAAATTTTATGGTTGCTAGGCAACAAGGAATATTCACAGTTCCCTGAAGTGCCCTGAAATGCGCAGCTTTGATGTGTAATTTCAACCGAAACATCAAAACAGGAGGAATATCCAATCAGAGTCGAGCTAAACGTGCAAGTGAAATCCAAACTAACCATGTTGGTTTTATTAGCTCACGTTGCTGGTTTTGCAGTGAATGATTCATTTGTGAATATCATTGAGAAAAAATAAACAAGCTATTTGAGATTTAAAGAAGCTATGTTCGCTCTTGTAATCTTTAATTTTAATCTAAAAATGCACTTCCTGTTTGTTTACAGTTAAGTTGTCAGCTACGTCAAAGACATTAGTTGTATCTCATTTCAGAGGCTGCATCCTCCGAAGGATGCAGACTTCAAAGGTGAGTCCTTCAAAGTCCACACAGGCCGAACGGAGCGTTTTGAAATTAGGCAATCCAGCCTACATAGGACAGATCTTGTCGCCGAGCAACCCTAACAGTGGCTGTTAATAAGCAGCAATGAAATTCGTAATTACTTTTTTCAAAGTGATTTTAAAACTTATTTTAAGCGATCTGAAGGCAAAGCGAGGTTTATAACAGCTGGAAATATACTTCGTTTGATCCATACATGGACACATAATAATGTAAACTGTCCACAAAATCACTCTTTATTAAGACATGTCATACTCTTTGTTTTTTAACATGTGTTTAGACATCCAAGGCAAATAAAACCTAACTCATACATTTAATCCAGAGTTTTCTTTTAAAATCGCCCTGCCGTTATCAGTGCACAATGAATCTTGGGATGTTCGAGGCCGTGAAGGATCCACCCAGGGGCGCCGCTGGCTGGCAGGGGCCCTTAGGCAACCTTTGCGGGGATGCGTTGGGTAGTGTCATTAGGGCCCCTTATAATATCTCAAGGGGCCCCAAAACTGCTTGGGCCCTTAGAATCGTCCTAACTTTTCCCCTCCTAGCGGCGCCCCTGGATCCACCGGTTGTGTCCTTCATTACCTGGGAAACAAGGGATGCATTTTGAGGCTGCATTTGCAGTTTGATGATTTTTTACATTTTATTTTATGTTGTTACGGCCCAAAATCGAAAACTCTATTAATGAAATCAGGACTTGAGCCGAACATATGAAAGACACAGATGCTTGAATATGACAGATTGACATCCCCATCACTATATATTTTAATCTCATTAAATCAATTACAAAAAGAGACAAGAAAATAATTTAAAATAACTGTAGACAGGTAGGGCAGTTAAGCAAAACAGTTCCCTGACTATAGCTGTTCTTCTAGGAGAGATCTTACCTATAGCTCCCGTGAAAAAAGATTAAAAACTGATGAGTCTTCTGGGCCACTGCTTAATAAATAAAAAACAAAATGTGACAATAAAAGTAGTCTCCACTACCTGCTACAAAAATAAACAAAGTATCGAAATAAACAAACAAAGCAAAATTTCACCTACACTCGGACAAGTGCAGAAAGCAAACAACCATACAATCGATCGACCGACCGACCGACCGACCGATCAATCAATTAATCAATCAATCAATCAATCAATCAATCAACCAACCAACCAACCAATCAATCAATTAATCAATCAATAAATAAAAGGAATAATACAGAACCACATTTCGTGTTAACCCTTTAACTGGACAACCAAGAATAAAAATGTTTGGATTGCATTTCTTAATGCTAGATTACACACTCTTGCATTTTTAAACACATCTCATAATTTCCAAAATTTCAACCTCCACCAAATGGTTGATATGTCGCTTTATGGTTAAAGGAATGGAATTAATACATATGCTATGCAACATAAAAAATGTGAAGTGCAAGACCAATTTATTTTTAAAAAATTAGTCAAAATAAAATATTTTTGAACACTAAATGACCTTTATCTTTTGAAGTATTACATAAAATATTTCAGATTCTTATTTAACATGTTTTCCTGTAAACAAAATCATGTGTATTAATGCAACACGATTATGCTTGTTTGAATTATTTATTTATTTATTTATTTATTTATTTATTTATTTATTATTTCTCACACGGTGGATAGCAGTGCAGCAGGTCTCTTTCTCTATCTATTTCAACCATTAGCCCTGCCGGTAGTCTGGAGGATTTTAAACATCTGCTAACAGCAGCACAGATATAGGCGATGTGTCTGAATGGTAACGAACTCAACTGATAAAAGACAAAGTCCACCATTCTCCAATTGTCGTACAGCTCTCCCGACAAAAATGCTTGCTGCAAACCAACATCTTTTCTGTTTCGGCATCGCAGGGAAAAACATGCAAACCCCATAGATCATGGCAACAAACACATACAACCCTCGCCATGCACGGACACCATCTCACCCTGTCATTAGTTCTCACAGCTTGGCACGTCTGCCTTGCTTTCGGAAAACACACGCTCTCGTGAATAATTAAGAAGCAGGGCCTTCTCATAGGATAAGAAAACTCTGCTATGAATAATAATGAGAAATCGATGCGTCATCACTCCACTAGCAGATTCGCACTATGTGACTGATTTTGATCCGCCCCAAACATTATTTTAAACCAGGAAGATGAAATCAGCTGACAAAAGCTCAAAATCATCCAGTTTTCTCCATAATTAAAGCTGATATGTGCTAACTGTAACATCCCCAGCTCGTCACTCCTCATCCCCAGCTCATCACTCCTCATCATCAAGATCACGTCCCAGCCATGAGCAATCCCCCGCCTATTAATCTCACACCTGAAAGCACTCCCGGTTCACTATATAGTCTCCCTGCATTCACTCCCTCACTGTCGAGTATCATCAATGGACACGATCTTCCTAACCTGCTCCTCTCCCAGTCTCGGATGCTCTCCTGTGCTCCCAACAACTTACCAAAGCCTTCATCTTGCTCCACAAAGGGAAGTGACTTTCATATGCTCTCAGTTTATGTTCTCGTCTCACTCTCCTGCCTGGATCCCCAGCCCTTCTTCCTCATCCCCTCAATGCCTTCGTCATCTACTGTCTGTTCATTAGTCTGTCAATAAAAGACTCACTTTTGAACATTTGACTCTACCTCTTTCTTCAGATCGTGACACTAACGCTGTCTTAACTGATTCTTAACACACACAAATCTGTTAAAATCTCCAAAAAATCCACAGATTCTGTGTGGTGCTAATCAATAATCAACTATAGTATCCAAAGAGATTCATTTGAGATCAAGGAAGACATGAATCTGAAGCAGGAGATTCTCTCGTGATGGTGAGTTTTGTACAGGTAAGCACCATTCGCTCTCTTTTTTTATATTTATTCTGCTCTTACATGTAATAAACCTGTTTTTTCGGTACTGTTCAACCTGTACGATTGGACAGATTTCATAGAGATTTCCTGAGCCTGCAGTAAAATCCTGAAAGTATCTTTTCCCTCCCGACTTCTGCTTTGTTTCTGTAGCTACAACTGAGCCAGCAATGAGAGTGAAAAAGCGACACACACACACACACACACACACATGCATGCGCCAAAGTCTGGAGAGAGAGGAAGACTGGCTGGCAGCCTCATTACCGAGAGCGAACGTGTTGTTTTTACACTGCAAGCCTCCTGAAACCAGCAGAGAGACTGATGAACTGGGATTTTACAGGCAGGGGAAGAATCACAACTGATGGGGATCGCATGGAGCTCAGAAAAATACAGTTACCTAACGCTGCAGTTGCTTTAAAAGTCATAATAAATATTCAGTAAATAAATAGCTGATCAACCGAACACACTGCAGCAATTAAATTCATTTATGCATTTAGATGTGGTCAGGAGCATCCAATAGCATCTGGATGCAGCCTTGATGATGCAAGCTGAGATTGCATAACTCTGAGATGCAATGTCAGACACAATGCGCTCAATGGAGCTAGTGACGTCACTGTGAGGGGTGGGGTTAGGTGAGCGCATTAAAAAGCATTGCATGCAGCTCAGATTGTAACTGCACCAGGTCTGCATCCAGACCCCTCCTGTAGGACCTGCTGAAGGTTAGAATGGAGAAGAAAGGTAATTTAGGGGGCCTTAAATGTGTCTGGGTATTTCTGAAACTGCTGATCTACTGGAAATTTCACACACAGCCAAAAGAAGGGAAAGTACTCAGTGAGCTGCAGTTCTGGGGGTGAAAATGCATTGTTATTGGCAGAGGACAGAGGATAGAAAGATAACAGTAACCCAAATTACCAACTGAGGGTTACAGCAGAGCATTTCCAAACAGACAGCATATCAACACTGTAAAAGTGTCTGTAAATTAGCAGTTTTCTGTATTGTGTGATTCATGTTTTTATTTTTCTCCATTTATTTCTGCTTTTGAATCGCATTAGGAAACCTTGATCTTTCTTCTGACAAATTTGAACCTTGAAAAATTGGGAAAAGTGACTTTTATTAATATTTTTAATAGTTTGAAGTGATTCATTGTCTTGGGTTGGTGTTGTACATTCAGGTACAAAAACTGTGTAATAAGCTGGCAAAACGTTTTCTGTTATTTTACAGATTTATTTCTCTATATATTATTTCAAACCACTAAAATGTCAATAAATGTCACTTTGTTAAACTGCAGAGTTGAATTTTCAACATCAAAAGTTGCCTGAGCTGAGATCAACGTCCCATATTGCAATTCACAGCTGTAAATAAACGGAAAACCCAAAACATGGAATATTTTTATATTCCGTTTAAAATATCTGTAATATTAAATGAGATATTTTTACAGTGCAACATTGAAGCAGAAATGCTACAGAAAAATAAGAAGAAGAGGGAGGGATGAGGGGGATGAGGAGTGATGTGTAGGGCCAGACGGAATCTGCGGACATTTTTTGCTATTTCTGCGGAGTATTTTGTTAAAACCTGCAGATTTATGCGGAATGATTTTGGGAGTATCATAACTAAAACCTTTATATATGAAATAAAAAGTAATACCTTTTTAACTTGTATTTAATGTTTACAAATTAATTCAGTTAGATCCACTTATTTGGTAAACAAAGCAAGTCTCTCATATAAAATCTCTACTAAAAAACAGAAAATAGTACTTTACAAACTGTATTGTAAATGAATCATATGAATATTTTCATATTAGTCAATATTATTACTGAAATTAATTTGAAAACTGAATAAATATAAATTTACAAAAATTTACACAAGTAAATAACCCAATGAATGATTGGCTAAAAATCTGCAAGAAATCTGCAGAATTCTGTGCGCGCAGATATCGTGTGGCCCTAGTGATGGTGCATAAGGAGAAGAATGAAAATAAGAATTAGAAGGCGAAGATGGAAAAGGAGTGCCTCAGCCTTCATTTTTCATTTTGCATGTTTCAGATGACAAATCCACTAGAGGGTGCTGTCTAGGGTGGCCGAGAGTTTAAGGTGCTGCAATTTAAGCAAGCACATGCAATTTCAAATACGCCAATAAATTAAGAAAAGATCTTCATCTGTTTGACAGCACACATCCTGCAAATCCTCACAACACAAACATAAAAAAAAAACATGCTGCATTTTCACACAACGCAAACAAACTAATAAAACGCGCTGCATTTTCTCACAACACTTTCAACGGAACACAATAGAAGTGTTTTAAGGGGACCCTAAAATGTGACAGACCCGGCTATTTAGGTTATGGTTATTTAGGCTAATAAAATACAAAAAACAAGGGAATGAGGATGTTAGCCCCATGAATGAGCGAACAGGCGGCTCACAAAATGAGACACAAAGCGTGAGAAGTATCGGCCCTGACAGATTCGCTGCGGAAAACAGAGCAGCCGTGCTGACGCGATCTCACCCATTGGGTCTCCCAGCTCGGCAGGTCTGCTTTGCCTTTGGAAAGCACGTGCTCTCATGAATAATTAAGCAGCAGGGTCTTTTCATAGGATAAGAAAACTCCGCTATGAATAATAATGAGAAACCGACGCGTCATCACTCCACTAGCAGATTCACACTACGTCACAGATTTTGATCCGCCCCAACAATTATTTTAAACCCGGAAGGAACAATTAAACCTGACAGGAGCTAACATTGTCTTAACGGATGCTCAACACACACAAATCTATTAAAATCACAGAGTTTCTTGAACCTTTAAAATAAATAAACAAACAAACATAAAAATCACCCTTCAGAGATCACCTACAACTTCACTGAGCGATAGTCACGGCACAGCGGCGTCTGTCACGTTCTTGGGTCCACTTGAAACATTTGCGTCGCGAGGGCTAATAATATTGGCCTTGAAATGGTTTTAAAACAAATTAAAACTGCTTTAAATCTAGTCGAAATAAAACAAATAAGGCTTTCTCCAGAAGAAAAAATATTATAGGAAACACTGTGAAAAATTCCTTGCTCTGTTAAACGTCATTTGGGAATCGTTTGAAACTGGCTACTTATTGTGACTTCAACTGTAAATGCACAGAGATATTTTTTACAAATTCTGTGCAGACAAAGTAAGAACATCCACAGATTCTGTCTGGCGCTGAGCGGTAATCAAATATAGTATCTAATGAGATTAATTCAAGATCAAAGAAGGGCAGGAATCTGAAGCAGGAGACTCTCTCATGACACCAGAAACAATGTTCAAGCTCCATCCGGCCCAGTTTAACCCCTGGGCAAGACCAGCTGAGCCCTATTGTTCTTGTGTGTGTGTGTGTGTGTGTGTGTGTGTGTGTGTGCGTGTGTGTGTGTGTGTGTGTGTGTGTGTGTGTGTGTGTGTGTGTGAGTGTGTGTGTGTGTTCAGTGAACAGCAGCTGGAGACTCTCCAAACCGCAGCAGTGATGTGGAATGTGTCTCCCTCTCATAAGGACAGAACAGGCCTCTGTTCTCCACAGACACACTGACTGCACCGACTGTCGACCTGGAGAAACACAATCCTCTGAACGCTGCACTACACTGTGAGCTGTACTACAAGCAGACATACAGTACTGGGCTACCTGTGAGCTGGTATCTCAGGAGACGTCTTGAAACTACTTGTTTCTGGTAGGCAGCGTTCCCACCATGGTTATAAGATAACAAATACATTGTGTTAGATGTTACGTCTAATGTATTTTTGTTAAATCTGATCAAACAATAGAAATACATGTAAATTATGCAAATTGTACTGTATTGTGTATTGTGTGTTCTTTCTTATATATGTTCAGGTTGCTTTATTGACGTGACATTTTGTACAGTATTGCCAAAGCATTTTGGATGTATAAAATATGTAATATATTGGCATCATCAATTAAAAAAATATACAGCAAGTGAGAAATAAACGACAGAAAAAAAGGGAATAAAAGCAGACTATATCTCTAAAAATTATAATAATTACAAGAATAAAATGTATAGATAATTAAAACAAGACAAATGAGTTGATTACCCGTTTCTAATGGTGTACAATTATTCTGCAGCCAATTTAGATGTAGTTTCGCCCTCCGATGTAATTTGGAATTATTTAGTAAAGTTTTAGTCGTTTAGATTAAAGAATTAATTATTTAATTTCTCTCTCGCTCTCTCGGCTGTGCGCATAAAATTAATGACAGCTTAGAAATCGAAAGCAAAACCAAATGCTGGAGTTCTGTCGATTTATCCTATACTGTACTTTGTCAGATTGTCCTACCTCCTATTCAAAAAGAAGGTAGCAAATTTTGATGACGCAATATGCTACCCATCAGATTTTGCTACCAGTGTAAATTCTAATGTAAATTAGTGTGATTTGAAGCTGTAATATCACCCTAACCTGCCTAATCCCTAACCCCAACCTAAGAACCATTCAAATACATTGTCGGTAGTATAATCTGACGGGTAGGATAAAACATCAGGACACTGGGCATTTTAGTAGATTTAGAAACCCCGGCCAGACACAAAAAGGTGCGGGTCTCTATGGGTCTGTCGAGCACTTGAGACTGTCTGTGCGTTGACTGTTGACAGTGTGCATACAGAACGAGCAGTATGAAACGGGTAATGGAGAGAAGATTTTTCAGTACTTAAAATTGTAAAAGGATGATAAGAATTAATATTAATAAAAAATATATATATATATTTGAATATGTCACTATATACTTGGGCGGCCGTTAATGTACCTGGGTGGCCTGCCCAAGTAAAGTCTACATGTGGGAAGCACTGAGATATATATGTATATTTAAGATGGGTAAAGTATTTAAGTATTGTTTACTTCAAAATGTTAAATGGAACATGTTACTTGATATAAGTAAAAATCTAAATACAAAGATTAAATTACACAATAATATGTGTTTTTGTTTGTGTTTATGCACATATATACAGTTGAAGTCAGAATTATTACTTCCCCTGTTTCTTTTTTTCCTCAATTTTTGTTTATACAGAGATGTTTTTAGCACATTTCTAAACATAATAGTTTTACTAACTCATTTCTAATCACTGATTTATTTTATCTTTGCCATGATGACAGTAAATAATATTTGACAAGATATTTTTCAAGACACTACTATACAGCTTAAAGGGACATTTAATGGCTTAAATAGGTTAATTAGGTTAACTAGGTTAGGGTAATTAGGCAAGTTATTATATAATGATGGTTTGTTCTGTAGACTATTCTGTAGAATATATAAACTGTATGTATGTATGCAGTTAAATTAACAAATAAATTATATAAGTAAATTAATTATCTGTCTGAATATTATATGTTTGAATATTGCCAGAGGATTAAAATAATAATATATATAATCATTATATATTTTTTATATTAAACAATATATAATTAGAAAATATTTATTTTATAAATATATAAGAAATTACTCTTATTTGTATACATATAAAATATTTCTGGATAAAAATTTAAATATTAAATATATACATAATTATTTTAAATATTTTATTTCAGCTAACTTCCAGGGAAATGTTTATATAGTTTAAACTAATGTAATAAATTACATAATTAATAACACACACACACATATCTAGACAACGTATTAAAAATAACACACTCAAAATCTAAAAAATGTAACTAAAATATGAACTATGAAACTATATGAACTATGAAAATAAATGAATGTTATGTATATTATATGTATTATAAATGTATATTAAATAACTTTTAACCCCTGACTAACTATTACCTATAATCTATCATGACCTTTCCGTGACCTATATAGTCATTTACTTGAACATCAGTTTTCAAGTAAATTTTTTATTGAATATGTCAAATTTTAACCGATAACAGTAATTTATTAGTGCAGCTGTCGACTGTTGCTCACCAAAACACCTAACCCTAACCTCTTAAAAATTGCACAGAGTTTGTGATATTTGCAAATACACTTGTAATTCGATTGGAAAACAAGCTCTAAATGTGTGGAAAAAAATAGTGCATGAAACAAAGAGCTTACAAGTTCATGTGCCTGTCACTCTAATAAAAATACTAACAGTTATCTTTCTCCACATATCACAGACCTCCCTTGCTTTCAAGCACTGTATGGAGAAACCGTCGCTCCTGAAAGCACAGAAAATTCCCTTGATCTGAGCCCTGGATCTGTTTTGAGTCCTGCTGTTTCTCCCAGCGCTCCGCGAGATGCAGGAGCTCCGCAATAATTGGAAATGGCTTCTCTAGTTTTGGAGACACAATGTAAGTCAATTTTCTTGTAATCATCATAATTAGTTCCCCTTGTTGAAAATCCATTCGCGTTTTCCGTCCTCAGCGGATGCCGCGCTGCTCGCCGATTGCCATGGCGACGCTAATACACTCGCACAAATACTGAATTTCACATTTGAGAGTCATTTCGCCTCTTTTTATCATTTGTGTAGCATGGAGCACACAGACACGCTCGAGATGAGAACATAAACGCTCGTCTGTAATCAGAGAGAATTCATCAATGAAATGACTGAGAGGAAATCGTTACGCTGCAAAAATCTATGACATTATTATTCTGTTTTTCAACAGCTTAAAGGAAAAACACTGCGGGTTATTAGTGTAAATAATAATAAAAATAGCTTTCACCATACTTCCCCAGTTGATCGATTGCATTAAAGGCATACTTCACCCCAAAATTTCAATTTACTCACTATTTACTCACCATCAAGTGGTACTAAACTTTTTTTTCCTGTTGAACCCAGAAGAAGATATTTTGAAAAATGTTAGAAAACTGTAACCATTGACATCCACAGTAGGAAAAAGCCAATGCTTAGTCAGCGGCTACTGGTTTCCAACCTTCTTCAACAGTTTTGTGTTCAGTTTTGTGAGATAAATGGATGGTGAGTAAATGAAGACAGGGTTTTGAGTTTTGGATGATCTATCCCTTTAAGAGTTCCAATTTTGTAAGTTAATGCATGTCTATTTGCCTGCAATGTGATATTTCATCTGCAACAACAATGTAAACTTTTATAAAGGCGTGTTTGGTCATTTACTTCTGAATTAAATCTGTTGCGCAACCTTCGCCCATAAGGTCACACCCAGGCCTGATTACTGCCGCACCTGTTTGCAGTAAAAAAAATCAGATCAGGTCAAGGACCTGCCTGTCAACTGGAAGTAGACCTAAATACTCTTAAAAGCTAGACATCAAAGTAGACCAAACGATCCTCAAAAGCTAGACATCACATGAAGTAGACCAAAAGATCATCAAATACTAGACATCAAAGTAGA
>CAIGQQ010014385.1:1977813-1991723 GCA_903798035.1 Danio albolineatus
TTATTATTATTATTATTATTATTATTATTATTATTATTATTATTATTGCTATTATTATTATCATTAATATTATTATTATTACTATTATTATTACTATTACTATTATTGCTATTAGCATTTTTATTATTATTATTATTATTATCATTATTATTATTATTATCATTATCATTATCATTATTATTATTATTAATATTTTCCTTTTTCTCTCTTGGATAAATGGATTTTCATCTTGTTTAAAGGGTAGGGGTGGGAATAATATTTGTCTAAATTTCTCTGTACAATTACTTTGTAATTTCTGTAAAAGCTTTTTTTTAAAGATTCATTCATTTGATTTTTATGACAGTAAACAAACAAAAGTAAAAAAAAAAAAGAAAATAACAGTACAAATAAAAAATATATATCTATAACAGTACAAAGCTGATTAATAAAATAAAAATAAACCACACTATAGCCCTCATGTTGTGCAACACACAGTATACTGTATGATGTGCATAAACAATATATGATGTGCATTCATTTTTCATATTAAGCATATAGACAGGTCAGTACCGAAAGTTGAGGTTGACAGCATGGTGCATTAAGTAAAATAAACAATAATGATAAAATTAAATGTAAAAATTAAAAGAGGGAGTAAAGGGAAAATATATTGGGGGGTGGCACATTCTTCAAACTTGAAGTTATATTTCTGTAAAATTTAATAAACAGATAAAAAGATAAAAATAAAAAAGTTCCTAACTGACAAAGTAGAAACAAATTAGAAAACCATGTGTCATTCTTCAACATCGACTCCATTTACAGCCTGAAGCAATGACTCAGCTGCAGTGATTAAAGTTTCTGATCTCCAACAGTCTGTCACTAGTAAAAGATGCTTTAAAGGAGAACTATTATGCAAAAATCACCTTCACAGAGGGATTTAAACACAGTTATGTGGCAAAAGTGTGTGAATATAACCAGCTTCTAATGGTCAAAATTAATTATATATATATGATCACACTTCATAAAAACAGTCTGCAGAAACACTTTGATTGACATTCTCCCAATGTAGATATCTTCAGACTGGAAAGCCCCGCCCAATAGTGATTATGCTTGGGCGTTAATACGCTAATATGATATACCGCGGGATCTAAAAAACAGCAAAGGCATTGGTTTCAATACCGTTATACCGTCATTAAAACAATGCCCTTATATAAGAGACAAATATTACATATTACATTCTTAAATATTACATATTAAATATTATTTATTTAATGCCTAAAAATGCGTATGTGTACCGTGGGAGCCGCAGGAACAAATTTCTGAATAAAGCGTTGGAGCGGTTTAACAGTATCGCTCCCGTGCGAGCAAGCATGTGTGTGTGTGAATGAGAGAGAGAGCATGATGCTGTGTGTCGCTTGTTTGCTGCTGTGTGTGTATGTGTGTGTGTGTGTGTGTGTGTGTGTGTGTGTGTGTGTGTGTGTGTGTGTGTGTGTGTGTGTGAATGAGAGACAGAACGTAATGCTGTGTGTCGCTTGTTTGGTGTTGTCTACGTGTGTATGTGTTTGAATAAGAGAGCGTGGTACTGTGTATATACGGTATTCAGTTTCTGAATGGTTTAGGCACAAGCCAACAGTTTGGTGACGCTGTTTGAGCCTTACATAATTATTATTTTTTTATTATGCATGGTAATACCGTATACCGGAGTAAAATAGGAAGGATGTTTGACGGTATCAAAATTTAAATACCGCCCAAGCCTATTAGTGACCATCTCTCTCTCTCATTAGCATGAACAGCACTGAGTGAGAAGCTGCCATCCTTCATTAGAGTTTTGAATGTGCCGCTATGCTGACACACAGGCATTTATAGCTCCACCCTCTTTCAAAAACAGCAGCTCATTTGAATTTAAAGCGACCAATGAACGGCACAATTTAAATCAAAGCCTAAAAGGGTCAGTTTTAAAGAGTTTAAAACAATATTTGTGGGTTATTTTGAGCTGAAACGTCACGCACACACATTCTAGGGACATCGGAGACCTATTTTACATCTTGTAAAAAGGAGCATAATTGAACTACTTGTATCTTCACTATAGAGAGACCATCAGAAAGGTAACAGGTCTCAGCTTTGAGGGTTTGACCTTTGAATGTTCTCTTCCGAAGCCTCTCTCTATAGTGTTTGCTTCACTTCTGGATGTTTTATAGGCTGTTTGGTATTTCTGTGGTGTGTATTTAACTCCACGCTAACCTCTGTCTGGCCTCCAGCCTGGGAAAACCAGCACACTGAGTCATACGGGTCAGTTAAAGCATGCTCCGTTCCCTTAACTAACACTAACCAGTTGCTGGAAGACGCTCTGTGTGATATGAGTCATGCTCATAATCAGACCCAAGGGCGGCTGAACTCCACAGAAGGTTTTGTGTTTATACTGATTTATGTACATATGAAATCGGATCCGTGTTAAAAGTCGACATGACATCAGATTTTCTTTCTCAGCTCATGTTGAGGATTGCATTGTGAGCAATTCATGGTTTCAAAGACAGAATGTTTAGACTCGTGCGCGTATCAAAAAGGGTTTCTTTATTGGCTTTGAAGGAATTTTTAGATTAAAAAAAGATTTGTAAAGTGAAACTAAATCTGGAACCTAAAGTTGCTCTCTTATGACATCAATACAGTAAAAACATGTCTGTTTACTGAGAAAGTAGTCATTTATCAAAATATAAAAACTTTATCCAGATTGGAATAACATTATAGATTATTATATATGTTATGATCGTGTGGATTAAATGAAGTACTTCAAAACTGCAGTGTTTCTCAACAGGGGGTTCACTTAACATAAGAATGAAGACAAGGCAACTAAAAATCTAATTTTTTGGTCAAATCTTGTTGCAACCCAGGCTCACTTTTGATGTACGTACCCCTATATACATTACTGGAGGTCACGAAATTATTTTCCTAGAGTTTTTGTTTTCGCGAATCCACCAGAGACCTCGGTGTACGCTTTTTCACATCTCAAATTTCTCTTGTGAGTGCAATTCATGCCTGCTCATCTCACTTAAATCCATCAGAGGCTAAACCCCCCACCCCTTTCGTAAAACCCAACCGACAGTGTTTTCAAAAGCAGCGATTGACCAGCACCCACCCACTTCCCTAAACCCAAACGATAGTGTTTTTATAAGCACCGATTGACCAGCGCCCACCCCCTTTTCCTTAACCCAAACAATAATGTTTTTAAAAGCACCGATTGACCAGCGCCCACCCCTTTTTCCTTAACCCAACCATTAGTGTTTTTAAAAGCACCGATTGACCAGCACCCACCCCCTTTTCCTTAACCCAACCATTAATGTTTTTAAAAGCACCGATTGACCAGCACCCACCCCCTTTTCCTTAACCCAACCATTAATGTTTTTAAAAGCACCAATTGACCAGCGCCCACTCCCGTCCCTAAACCCAACCAACAGTGTTTTCAAAAGTACCGATTGACCAGCGCCCACCCCCTTTCCTAAACCCAACCGATAGTATTTTCAAAAGCACCGATTGACCAGCGCCCACCCACTTCCCTTAACCCAACCGACAGTGTTTTCAAAAGCACCGACTGACCAGCACCCACCCAATTCCCTAAACCCAACCGACAGTGTTTTCAAAAGCAACGATTGACCAGTGCCCACCCACTTCCCTAAACCCAACCGATAGTGTTTTCAAAAGCACCGATTGACCAGCGCCCACTCACTTCCCTAACCCAACCGACAGTGTTTTCAAAAGCAATCCAGAAAAAATACCATCGCAGTAATTATTGCCACGTTTTCAGATCTTACCACATTATCACCCTGTTATTTACTTGTTTGTTTTATTTTTTGCCTTTTGTTTTTGTTTTACATGCTTTCTGGAACCGTTCTTTGCTGGACTCGAACCCTGTCTTCGCGGTCAGCTCCTCTGCGTTTCAAGTCCGCCAAAGTACGCTGTGTGTTACTAATTATTTACAATCTGATATTTATATCTACATATACTACTTTCATTTTTTGCAATTATTGATTAAGAAAACCAACGAAAAAGGGCTAAGTCCCTTTATTTATCTGCCGTTGCCACAGCGGAATGAACTGGCAACTTATCCAGTATATGTTTTACACGGTGGATGCCCTTCCAGCTGCAACTCATCTCTGGGAAACATCCATACACACTCATACACTATGGACAATTTAGCTTACCCAATTCACCTATAGTGCATGTCTTTGGACTTGTGGGGGAAACCGGAGCACCCGGAGGAAACCCACACCAACACAAGGAGAACATGCAAACTCCACACAGAAATGCCAACTGGCCTAGCTGAGGCTCGAACCAGCGGCCTTCTTGCTGTGAGACGACAGTGCTAACAACTGAGCCATTGTGTCGCCACATATAACAATTTCACATTTTGAATATGTTTTGTTTTATTCCTTTGTAGAACTTAACAGACCTGGATGGTAAAAATGTTCATAAGATTCTGCATGAAGATCGTGTTGAACATGACAGGAACGGTGAGTAACCGAAAGCTCATTTCTAGCTCATTTCTCCGGTGTTGTTGCAGTGTTTTTCTGTGAGATGTTGAGCAGTGTTCAGTACACAGAAGCGGGGTCAGATCAGTGCATGACAGGAGCGTCTCTCTCTAACTCTTACTGTAGTCTGCAGAGAGAGAAAGAGAGAGAGCCAGAGAAACCGCAAACTACACTCAACACACACGCACACACACAGTCTCACTGGAGCCACACAGACAGAGATGGAGAGAGACAGAGAGCTCAGACAGACAGAGAGAAAGAAAAGGAGAGAGAGAGAGACAGAAAGCTCATAGAAAGAGAGAATGAGAGAAAGAAAAAGAGAGACATGGAATGTACAGTTGTGTATTGTATTGCATTTTATTAATAATAATATTTTTTCGTTATCATTTTAATAAATGTTTTTTATTTGTGTATTTATACCATTTCTGATTGTGTTTTCTTGTGTGCGTATGTGTGTAATATATACACTACCTGACAAAAGTCTTGTCACCAAGTTTTAGGAACAACAATTAATAACTTGACTTCTAGTTGATCGTTATATGAAAGGCAAAGGCCTCTAGATTACGCTTATTTTACCAAAATAAAATATGATCATGGCTTGATTTTGAATTATTTAATTAGGACAGTAAGGTCTGACTTTGCTTAGACAAAAGTCTCGTCATTTAACAGAAATAATGTCCAGTATAGAATATAAAGTCATGCTGCAGTGGGAAAAGAATGAATATTGTTTATGACTCCCATGAACTTGGAGGACTGCATCCATACATCTCTGCAATGACTCAAATAACTTATTAATAAAGTCATCTGGAATGGCAAAGAAAGCGTTCCTGCAGGACTCCCAAAGTTCATCAAAATCCTTTGGGTTCATCTTCAGTGCCTCCTCCTTCATCTAACCCCAGACATGCTCAATAATGTTCATTTCTGGTGACTGGTCTGACAAATCCTGGAGCACCTTGACTTTCTTTGCTTTCATGATCTTTGATGTGGAGGCTAAAGTATGAGAAGGAGCGCTATCCTGCTGAAGAATTTGCCCTCTCCTGTGGTTTGTAATGTAATGGGCAGCACAAATGTCTTGATACCTCAGGCTGTTGATGTTGCCGTCCACTCTGCAGATCTCCAGCACGCCCCCATACTGAATGTAACCCCAAACCATGATTTTTCTTCACCAGACTTGACTGATTTCTGTGAGAATCTTGAGTCCATGCGGGTTCCAATAGGTCTTCTGCAGTATTTGTAATGATTGGGATGCAGTTCAACAGATGATTCATCAGAAAAATCTACCTTCTGCCACTTTTCCAAATGATCAACTAAGTTATTATTTGTTGCTCTTACAACTGAGATCGACGACAAGACTTTGTCAGGTAGTGAACATAAATGTATTATAATATAGTTGTTATTATTAATAATAATGATTTCAGGGAAAATTGTTTGATTTTAAAGGCAAAGTATGTAATCTCCACCACTAGAGGGTGTGTATTCACTACAAACAATAGTCATATTTTATTGAGTTTTTAATCTTTTTGTAATGGAATTAATGTACATCGATATTAACGCTTATGCTATTATGGAAGGGTGTCATGGATATTATAGCAATAAAGTAAGATGCAAATAATTTTCGGCACAATTTAAATATTTTTACTATCTCCCAAATAGGCTCCATTATGTTTATCTAATTTCTTTATTCATTTTATTTCCCAAGCAAAATATAAAGAAAATATTTTTTTTTTATAGATTAACATGTTAAAATTGCTTATTTCTCCAAATTTGAACATACTTTGAAACATTCATGACGGTTATTATATAAGTCAGCAAAATATATAACACTGTTCTTGTGGGGTTTTTTTTTATTTAATGAAAAAAAAACGTACATGTTGTGTCTTTAATTCACATGCCCTCATAACCTTTCATCGAAACAACTCCCTGTGACTTTCTAATAACATCTCTTCTCTGACTGATGTTCACTGGTATGAGGGCGGGGTCAGCCTGTCAATCACATGAGATCCACCAATAGCAAACCACAACCATCCAATCAATCCCACATGAACAAGATCAAAACGCACCCATGGTGAACACTGATATTAATAGAAAGCAATATTAATAAACTCCAAAAAGGATTTTTGCTGGCTGTTCAGACTACTTATTACTTATTACTTGGGCCAGACAGAATCTGCGGACATTTTTTGCGATTTCTGCACAAAATTTTGTTTAAACTCTGGGATTTATGCAGAATTATTTTGGGAGTTTCGTAACTAAAACCTTAATATATAAACTAAAAAGTATTACCTTTTTAACTTGTATTTAATGTTTACAATGCAAATCTAATTAGATCCACTTTATTAATAACATCTCTTCTCTGACTGATGTTCACTGGCATGAGGGCAGGGTCAATCTGTCAATCACACGAGATCCACCAATGGCAAAACACAACCATCCAATCAATCCCAATTGAACAAGATCAAAATGCACCATGGTGAACACTAATAATAATAGAAAGCAATATTAATACACTACAAAAAGGATTTTTGCTGGCTGTTCAGACTACTTATTACTTATTACTTGGGCCAGCCAGAATCTGCGGACATTTTTTGCGATTTCTGCACAAAATTTTGTTAAAAATCTGGGATTTATGCAGAATTATTTTGGGAGTTTTGTAACTAAAACCTTAATATATAAACTAAAAAGTAATACATTTTTAACGTGTATTTATTGTTTACAATGCAAATCCAATTAGATCCACTTTATTAATAACATCGCTTCTCTGACTGATGTTCACTGGCATGAGGGCGGGGTCAATCTGTCAATCACACGAGATCCACCAATAGCAAAACACAACCATCCAATCAATCCCAATTGAACAAGAACAAAACGCACCCATGGTGAACACTGATATTAATAGAGAGCAATATTAATACACACCAAAAAGGATTTTTGCTGGTTGCTTAACCTACTTATTACTTACGTGAACACAGGGAGAACATGCAAACTCCACACAGAAAATGCCAACTGACCCAGCCAAGGCTCGAACCAACGACTTTCTTGCTGTGCGGCGACAGCAATACCCAATCGGCCACCGCGCCGTCGACTTACAATAATAAAACAATAAATTCTAGTTATATATTATATTTTTAAAATATTCAGAGGAAAAACTGGTGTTTTCAGTTTTTTGAGTGCTATTTTTTACCTTTTATTTAACATATATTTTGTTTATGAATTATGAGACATCCAACATATCTGAAACGCAGCATAGGTTGTGTTTAACCTTATAAATCGTGTCCTGCTGAGCCATAAAGAGCGACCCTGAGGTTTCATTTGCAGCAACCAGAGTCTGCAATAATTACATATCTGATGTGATTCTGCCATGTGTGCGTGTGTGGCTGCAGTGTGCAAGTAAACACAAACGCAGTCGTGATTTATTCCATACTGCACACCGGTTTCGGGAAGAGTCACAGCCCTCAGAATCCACAGCATTAAAATAGCAGAAGAAGAAGAATCTGTTTGTAAAAGGTCACGGGCGGCGCTCATAAAGCAGGGCTCCTGGCGTTACGCTGTGAATTATACAGTCGTGTTTACCGCCGCGTCCCTCGGGGACCCTTGCTGTCCAGGCAAACAGATCCATTTAAAGAGCTGTAATGAAATTTTCATTACACTTCCTGCAATGTGTTTAGAGACTGTAATTTACCATAAACATTGAATAAACACAAATTAGAATTAGACGTTTTGTATAACATGCAAATCACTGCGCTAGACTATTATATTAACATGTATATACACACACAAATTATTACCATGCATAAGCCCCATAAAACAACTATATATGTATATATATTATTGGTAATATATTGTTATAAATAAGGTATGTAAGGGATAATCAAAGGCTTGCCATGCGTTAAAGGATTATTAATCTCAGCGAAGTGTATTAAAATCCTTTATTCTATGGTCTGTTGAAATTCTTGATTCTGATTGGCTGGAGGGTGTGGTATATTTCGTTGAAACGCACAGGTAGTTCCAGTCAGTTTTGATCACAGTTCGAAATTTAAAGTTTACAGTTACTATAGCAACTGGCATGTGCTACGAATGAAACCAACGAGGGCTATTAATGGCGGACGGGAAATCCGCAAAATTAGGAAAATACTCATAAACTATGCCACAAAATCAAGTTTTAAGAGTTTTTCAAGCGAGAATGTAGTTATTTTAAAATCAAATCAGCAGTTTGTATGTATGGATAGCGCGTCCAGGAGGTCAGGAGGCTCCAGGAGGTCAGAGGCAGCTCCGCGAATGGCTCCCTCTGAGGGAAGCTTTATGTCGGCCAGAGCATCTCAAGACCTGCCGCTGGATCTAATCTCTTGCATCTCTGTTGTTTAAACGTGATATATAATTAATCTTTGGTGTATCTAACGGTCAGTCTCTGGACATTTCAACCTATTATTTGTTCTCAGGTGTATTTTTGGCGGATCGCAGAGATTTCATAATTAATCAATGACGGTAAATAGTGTAATATTACACTGATCCTGCGTGTTTGGCTGATTGCTTTTGTCTTAAAGAAGATAAATAAAGCAGAAAGTTCTCCTACCGGTCCTGATATGTTTTTTCATTATGCTAAATTCAACTATATTTAACATCAGAGATTTCTGAAATAGACTTTGGCTGCTTCAAAGACTCTAGAATACACTTGAAAATGTGTATTTAATTGATATGGTACCTTTTTGAACTTTTTTTGAACTTAGGCCTACCTTGGCAAATGATCATAAAACAAGCGGGATAATCAATGGCTTGCCGTGCGTTAAAGGATTTTAATGCACTTCGCGGAGGTGCAATTTTAATTGCCTCCACGTCGTTCATTAAAATCCTTTAACGCATGGCAAGCCATTGATTATCCCTTACTTAACGCACGGCAAGCCAATAATTATCCCGCTTATTCCATGGTAATTTGCCAAGGTAGGCCTAAGTTTAAAATAGTTTTGTTCTTTGCAGCTCAATATTTGTCCAATTTTTGTCAGTTTATACATGTTAGATTTTCTAGTCCCTCCACTGAATCAGCTGTGACAGGCTGACAGGCAGACAGAGAGAAAGAGAAAGCATGTGCGTGTCTGTTTATACCTGCTAATATTATTAAGATGCGATTTCATCAGTCCGATCACAGGTGGACAAATAAAACATCTCCAGTCACACCTGGAGTGTGTCTTTTGTCTACTTTCTACCGCTTCTCTGATGAGGGAGGATCTGTATATTAGCTTTGTCTTAACATTACCTTTAATACTGCGAAAGCTGGCCTACCTACAGTATAGCAGAATTTCCGCGATTTACATTTCATAATAAACATACAAATCTTAAAAGGTACCATATCAATTAAATACGCATTTTCAAGTGTATTCTAGAGCAGAGATGCCCAAAGTAGGGCCCGCGGGCCAAAGTTGGCCCATTTTTAACCTTTGATTTGGCACGCCATCCCATCTAAGAGGAGAGTGAGAATGTGGGCAAGGAAGATGGAGGCAAATTCCTTTAACACAGAGATTAACGTTTCTAATTTGACGAAAAAGTTTTTTTGTATTTTATTGCTGAGCTACAAAAAAGCTAACTCAAATGAAATGTTTCAATTAATGGTGTAAATTAATCAGATATTTTCAATGTAAATATTGTCACTCGACGAATAGAGGACAATGTAGAAGACATCGGCGAGCATATCAAGGCAATAACTGGTGTACTTCTGTTATAAATGAGATTGTTTTGTTTTTACTGTAATAAGTTTATTATAAAATGTAAAAAATGCTGTATTAGTTAATATAAAGCAATGTTTTCTAGTCATTTTTGAATATTATTAAATAAATTAGGAAATTAGCCGTGGCAACTATGTTTAACTTCAGCCCACAAGCCTCAATCAAGTTTGTTTTTTGGCCCTTTATAACAAAAAGTTTGGGCACCCCTGTTAGCCTTTGAAGCAGCTAAAGTCTATTTCAGAAATCTCTGCCGTTAAATATAGGTACATTTTACATCATGAAAAAACATATCAGGGCAGGTAGGAGAACATTCTGCTTTATTTATCTTCTTTAAAACAAAAGCAATCAGCCAAACAGTGTAATATTACATAATTTACGGTCATAAATTAGTTATGAAACTTATCTTTGCGATCTGCCAAAAAATACACCTGAGAACAAATAATAGGTTCAAATGTCCAAAGACTGACTGTTACATACACCAAAGATTAATTATATATCACGTTTTAACAACAGAGATGCAAGAGATTAGATCCAGCGGCAGGTCTTGACTTAAAGCAGGCTGACTTAAAGCTTCACTCGGGGGGAGCCATTCGCGGAGCTGCCGCTGACCACCTGGAGCTTCTAAGACGTGCTTTCCTTACACACAAACTGCTGATTTGACTTTAAAAATAACTACATTGTCGCTTGAAAAACGAGAGGTTTTCGGGAGTTATTTGATGTGATCACCCGATTGCAACAAATTAATGTTGGGAAATCTCTGTAGACTGATGACATTTCATGCCGTTCAGCGGTATAATCTTAAAATGTCAGCAAAATCACCTTGTCATCACTTTAGACATTACGCTAGAGAATCATTTAAATACTAGCTCTAAAGTGATGTTGGTGAATTGGCAAGGGTTTCTGCTTTTCTGACGTCAGCTGCAGATGTGAATGAATGGCGGAGGAAAGTAGTTCCTTGTACAAAAGGATTTTTGAGACTCTCTGTATTTGATTTTCTTTTTAAAATACATAATTATGCCATAGAACTGTTGTATAAACGTAATGATAACATGATATAATCGCCTTCAGTACGGAAGTCCTAAGAGGCCATGCATTAAAATATTTTTTCTCTCTTTTTATGTCATGATCTCAACTCGTTTACTCGTGATCTCGATAAAACAAAAAGTTATGTCGTGATCATGACTTAATTTTCTTGTGATCTCGACATAACAAAAAGTTCTGCTTATTCTCAAACTTAACTGCACATCTCTTACCATTTCTCTGGTCAGCCGCAAACCATTAAACGGCATCATTCTATAACCATGCAGACGTCCCGGTCCTTCAAGCTGACTGGCAATGAAACTGACAATACTCTCAGGGTCGCTATATCTTCGACGATAAAGGCGGAGAGCCGAAAGCCTCCTTCTCAAGTGTCGGACACTGATATAGAAATTGTTAATCACTGAAAGGAATAGAACTATCTCAGTTTGACTCAGTGCCTGGTCAAAATAAAAGCGTATGCGTTCGTCCCGATGTTTCGTAGGCGTTTGCTAACGTAAGTCAGAATAAGCAGATTTTTTTGTTATGTCGAGATCATGAGAAAACGAGTTGTTATATCGAGATCACGAGATAATTAAGTCGTGATCACGACATAACAAGAGAGAAAAAATATTTTATTGCATGGCCTATCAGGACTTCTGTACTTCAGTGATTGCTGAAGATAAATACCAAAAAATAACACAACTGGAATCATTACAGCAGTCGTGATCATCTGATCTCATATGAAGCAAGAGATCGCGATGACGTGTGCAGGTGCTGTAGTGGTGTCCCATTTCTAAGGGGTAAATTTTGAAGCCCTTCTCCTTCACACTTGATTTTGAGGGCGAAGGGAAAGGGGTACAAAAGAAGAGTTGGGATTGGGCCAATAAGTCTTTAAAAAAATGCTTTTTTGGCATTCACTCATCCAGTAAATGATTCAGTTAATGATTCAGTTAATATCAGCTAATGCAGCTAGCGGACATGTCATGAATCAAATCTGATGACTGTCATTTATTAACCTCTGTTCAAACATGACATTCTCTTTCATAATGACGTAAGCGATCATACTGATGTACATTAATTCCATTACAAATAATTAATTGTACGGAGCTTCAGATGCAAAATCAATTCAGTGTCACTACACATACAAAGAACAATCTTCATAAACGCCACGATGCCATACTAAATCACTGTTTAAATAACTCGATATAATGACATAAACTCCACTTTTAGGACTATCACAGCCTATGTTTCTATTTTACCACACCAAATGTTGCTCCATCACATCTTCAGATCCATTCATACTGCAAATTCAGTGATTTGGAGACCAACACAATGGACAACTCCAATGAACGCATATGAAGAGCTAATAAATCTTTATTTTATTGCGTAGTCGAGATCATTTCGCCTGAGCAGCTCTCATTAAAACGTACTTCACAAAGTAAACTGTAAACCGCAGATGCTTTCTTGAAACGAAACGTCTGTCTGAGGAGGACCTGAGAGTTTTTAAGGAGAGCGACAAGCAAGAAAGCGAAGCACAATTAGAAACAAAGGAGCCCATTTAAACAGACGCTCTACTACATTGGGTGCTTTATGGAAATGAGGCTTCATTCCTGCTTTGTGCATTTGTTAACTTGCTGTTGCCTGAGGCAGAAGACATCAACACACACACACACACACATGAAAGAAGGAGCCGTATCTGGCTGCTGTTCAGTAACCCGCACACGGAGCAGACTGATGCAGCTCGCATTGATCTTCTCATCCTCCCAGAACAACACAGAGAAACACACTGTTCTTCCATCAGTCGCTGAGCGTGGACTCAAGCTGTGAGCTCTGAAGATGCGCATATGCAATCTGATCCAGGATCTGCGCTTGAACTCATCACTATAAGCAAGCGCCATTGTGCAGATTTATTTCCAGCATTGTTAACATTTGTTTTTAGCAACACCGGTGGCCATCTAATGAACTGCAGCTAGCTTACACTTAATATTATTCAATATACTCACAGCGAACGCCTTTTTCTCTATTTGAAATCATAATTTCAAAACAATTTGCAGAGATGTATTGGAAATAAACATCCATATTCCATCTACACTGCTGAGAGTGATATTTAGATGAGAGAAGAGTATTTAAATAGGCTTTTCCCTCTTAAAAACTACCCAGCAGATGAGTATATGCAATCTGATCCAGGATCTGAGCTTGAACTCGTCACTATAGGCCATTGCTCTTTTTTTTTCCAAGCATCATTGTGCAGATGTATTTTTAGTGTTGTTAAAATGAGTTTTTAGCGACACCGGTGGCCATCTAATGAGCTGCAGCTAGCTTATAATTAATATTATTCAATATACTCAGTGAACGTTTTTATGCCCAACTTGAAATAATTTAGATGAGAAATGAGAATTTAAATGTGTTTATTTCTCTCAAAAACAAACCAGAAGGTGCGCATATGCAATCTGACCCAGGATCTGTGCTTGAACTCGTCACTTTGGGCCAGTGTGCTTTTTTTTTCCAAATGTCATTATGCAGATTTATTTTCAGTGTTGTCAACATTTGTTTTTAGCGACACCGGTGGCCATCTAATGAACTGCAGCTAGCTTACACTTAATATTATTCAATATACTCACAGCGAACGTCTTTTTCTCTATTTGAAATCATAATTTCAAAACAATTTGCAGAGATG
>CAIGQQ010014385.1:2006197-2018887 GCA_903798035.1 Danio albolineatus
TTATTATTATTATTATTATTATTATTATTATTATTATTGTTATTGTTGTTGTTATTATTATTAATATTATTATTATTATTGTTGTTGTTGTTGTTATTATAAATATTATTATTATTTTATTATTATTATTATTATTATTATTATTATTATTATTATTATTATTGCTATTGTTGTTGTTGTTGTTGTTGTTATTGTTATTATTATTATTATTGTTGTTGTTGTTGTTGTTGTTTAATGTAAAATTGATTTAGTAGATAGTTTCATAAAAAGAAGAATACATTTCAGGTCAGAGCAACTTATTTTCCCTATTAAGAAGTGTGTGTGTGTGTGTGTGTGTGTGTGTGTGTGTGTGTGTGTGTGTGTACAGAGTTTGAGTACAGCCCATTTTGAAAATGAATATTTTAATCCATTTCTAGGTGAATATAGGAGATGTATTTTGGTGCATTTGAACAAAACAGATTTATTAAACGGATAAATTTATTGACATAATATTTTAATCACAAAACATGTTTAGAAATTGAAAGATAATACAATTAAATTCAAGCAAAATATTGCACAAAAACATTACAACTACAAAATTTCAACTGAATTTTTCTTTCTTTCTTTTTTTTTTTTTGCTTATTTTGATTTTCCCAATTTTTTAAATTTGTATTTAATATTTTTCTATAGCATATAAATTTGGGTGTACTAGTTTTGGACCGTTATCGTAAGTAATTTAGATAAGTTACAGGTTTGGCTTCAGTACTTACTAATCTAATGTATATGCAATGCACAAATATAATACTGTAAAGCTTCCTTTTAAGAATATGAAATTAAAAAATAGATTTGTGAATGGTGTACTTTTATATGCTGAGCACTGTATGTGTGTGTTAGCTTAACTAGGCAAGTTTAGGTAAATAGGCAAGTCATTTGACATTGTTTTTTTCTTCTTTCTGTAGCCAATTAAAAAAAAAATATTTAGGGGCAAACGAAACGAAACGAAGCGAAACGAAATGAAATAAAAACATAAAGTACATTTAAAAAAATAAAATAAATAAAAAAGTAAAATAAATAAAAAATATTAATAAAATAAATATCAAAAAATAAAATAAAAATTAATAAAATAAAATTATAGGAAGTCAAAGAAAACATAATAAAACAAAATAAGAAATAAAAAAATGAATAATATAAAAACTAAAATTAATTAATTAATTGATTAATAAAAAATAAATTAAATTAAAATAAAGATTTATTAAATAAAATTTTAGAAATAGAATTTAAAAAATTATATTTTTTCACAAATAAAAACAAACAAACAAACAAACAAACAAACAAACACACAAATAAATAAACAAATAAATAAAATAAAGGAATAAATACAAATTTCCAAACTAAAGGAATATTATAGTAAATACTCTGAAAACATAATTTGGAAAACGTTAAAAACAAAAATGTTAAGCAGGCCAAAAAAAACACCATAGTCATCTAGTGTGTCATTTTGCATTGGGGAAAACACATCAATGCACTAATATAAAAATATGATGCCTTTGAGAATAACATTAGTGACTACATCATATGTCATAAACTTCAAAGCATGAATCCGTGTTTCATCTGGATCAATTCCTCCCCTCTCTTCCTTCTTTTTTTTATTTACGATCAGCATGTATGTTTCATTTCATCAGTCACTATGCAAATAAAGACATACTGAAGTCATTTCACATTCTCATAATTAAATCGCACAATTAAAATTGATTATTAAACCACAAAAGGCTGTGATTTAATTAAGTGGCGTGCTTCGTACTTCACTCAAACAACAAGAAAATAGACAGATCTATATATCTGTGCTGGTCACTTATTACACAAAGAGCCTCGGGTTCATTTCATTAGCGCATAACAAACAAACAAGAAGTAGAAATGAATAAAGGCAACAGAAATTTAAATGAGCATCAGCAGATATTAGATTAACATTCACAAAAACTAAATCATAACAGCAGACATATTTCATCACATCTTGACATTTTTTCTTGTTATTTTCTCATATTATTCCAGTTTGCTTTAATTATTTTTCTTACAATTTCTTTTATTTGTTGGATTATTCTCTATAAAGTCAAAAATAATGCAACTTAATTGTATTATTGCAATTGTATTACCAGCCACTTTATTAGGTACACCTTACTAGTACCAGGCTGCACCCCCGTTTGCCTTCAGAACTGCCTTAATCCTGGGGAAGGTGGCAGCATATGAAAAAATAACATATAGACTACTTGATAAATTAGATGTTTATCAGAGAAGATGGGGAAATTATTTGACATTTTTGGAGGATGAATAAGTGCACTGTTGTGAGACGCATGGTCAAAGTGTAATTATCTTGTTTGATTTATTTATGTATCATTATTATTGTATTGTTATTTGAATTTTGTAACCTATTTTCATTCATTCATTCATTCATTCATTCATTCATTCATTTATTTATTTATTTATTTATTTTTTATTTATTTAATTTTTTTACTATGTTTTCTGTATGGATGTTTTTTGATTTATTGAGTTTATATTATTTATCTGTATCTACTGGATTTATAATAACAACATCTAATTTTAGTCACTGCTGCTGTTGGGGAGGGGAGGGGAAAGGGGGTGTTAAAAGAATGTTACAATTTTTAAACTGATGGTACTGTTAAGTTATTGAAGAAAATAAAAAAAGTGAATCATAAAAATAACTGCCTTAATCCTTCATGGCATAAATTCAACAAGGTACTGGAAATATTCCTCTAAGATTTTGGTCCATATTGCCATAATAGCATCACACAGTGATCCATGATGCGAATCTCCCGTCCCACCACATCCCAAAGGTGCTCTATTAGATTGAGCTCTGGTGACTGTGGAGACCATTTGAGTACAGTGAACTCATGTCATGTTCAAGAAACCAGTCTGAGATGATTCGCGCTTTATGACATGGCGCATTATCCTGCTGGAAGTAGCCATCAAAAGATGGGTATACTGTGGTCATTAAGGGATGGACATGGTCAGCAACAATACTCATGTAGGCTGTGACGTTGACACGATGCCCAATTGGTACTAATGGGCCCAAAGTGTAGCAAAAAAATATCCCCCACACCATTACACCACCATCAGCAGCATGAACCATTGATATTTGGCAGGATGTATCCATGCTTTCATGTTGTTGATGCCAAATTTTGACCATACCATCCGAATGTCGCAGCAGAAATCGAGACTCATCAGACCAGGCGACGTTTTTCCAATCTTCTATTGTCCAACGCATGGTTATTTGAGATATTGTTACCTTTCTATCAGCTGGAATCAGTCTGGCCATTCTCCTTTGACAACTGGCATCATATTTTCTCTTTTTTGGACCATTCTCTGTAAATCCTAGAGATAGTTGTGCGTGAAAATCCCAGTAGATCAGCAGTTTCTGAAATACTCAGACCAACTCGTCAGGCACCAATAATAAGTCACTTAAATCAGCTTTCTTCCCCATTCTGATGCTCGGTTTGAACTGCAGCAGATAGTCTTGACCATGTCTACATGCCTAAATGCATTGAGTTGCTGCCATGTGATTGGATGATTGAAATTTGCGTTAACGAACAGTTGGACAGGTGTACCTGATAAGGTCACTGGTAAATGTGTGTGTGTGTGTGTTGTGTGTATATATACATATATATGTATGTTAAAATAATGTTTTACATATTATATTATTTTATATAATATTTACACACAGACAAACTATCCATCCTTCCATATATATATAAATATCATTATTATTATTATTATTAAAGGGCACCTTTGATGAAAAATCTACTTTTTAAGCTGTTTGGACAGTCATATGTGTAGTTATAGTGTATAGAGGGTCATTTTGGGGTGATATAAACACACCCAGTCCTTTTTTTTTTCAATTTAACAACATAAAAACGGTGGACCAATTGGAGCGGTTTTGAGATCGGCCGCAACCTTACGTAGGAGTGCGGTCCCCCCGCCCACCCATATTGATTGACAGGCGCGCGATACCATATTTGCATAAGTTTGTTGTTTAACGTCCGCCATTTTCTTAGTGTGAGTCGAAGCGATGCCACCAAAGGAACACCCTTGCGCTGTTTTTGGATGCAAGGCTCAACACAAGAGCCTTCATCGTCTTCCTGGAAATGAGCAACAGAGGCTTAAGGGCGTACTCAATTGCGCTGAATCAGGCTCAGGCACGGTACAGTTGGCCGGCCCTGGCCCGGCTGGAAGAGCCCGGTTCACTTGGGCTTTGGTGCGGTACGCTTGTAGTGATAGTGCAAAGCGCGCCCGAGCCCCAAACTGAAGAGGAGACGTGACTTTTGGGGACTGTTTCATATGGATTTATTAATCATTCTTACTGTTTAATGAACGCACACTGTCGTAAATTATTAAACCTTCTAATTCCTGCAGCACGAGGACTTTATGATTGTTCATGAGTGTCAGCAGTGGCTGATCTGTTCGGCAGAATATTGACTGTGTGTCACTGCATATCAAACCACTAAAACGATATAATCATAACAAGAAATCTCACTGAAATCTCCGAGAGCGCTTCTCTTACACTGAACAGCGCATCAGATGACGTAAGCGTGCTCAGGCTCGAATGCAATAAGACCGTGGGCCGTCCGGGGAGACGGAAGGGGAGACTAGCGTGCTTTTGCCCGGTTAAAGGCAACTGTACATAGTGTGAGTACGCCCTTAAGTGGCTGAGTTTTATCTTTAACGACCAGGTGGCTGAAAACGTACCTAAACTGTCGTATGTTTGCGCTAACCATTTTAATGCGGGACAATTCCACTCGGGATTCGCGAGTAAATTGTTTTTGAAAAATGGATCAGTTCCAACAATCCGCGATCCCTTTTGCATATAAATCATACTAATGCAGTGTTTATCTTAGTGGATATCTTTATGTCTTTGTACAGTTTTACAGCCGCTATGTAACGATGCATGCATCATCTGTAATGCGTTTGATAAAGTTCGGCAAATCAGAGTTCTACAAACAAATACAGACAAGACATAAATGATTTTGTAACTACAACTCTGACACATTCTGGCTCATTTGGATTATTGATTCCTCAACAGTGGTCTCTGCTTGTTCTGTGTTTGAGTCCGGGTCGTACACGTACGGCTGAATGCTTCTCTCTGTCTGCCTGTGTTGCCGTACACAAAGCAGGGGCGCTCTTGGCTCCGCCCCCTTGTTAAGATTGGCGGGAAGTCGAAACTAATTTGCATGTGAAGCAACACACCCCTAAAACAGCGACCTATGTACACGCCCCCAAAATGACACTTTTTAACACATTATAATAAAACAATCTTAATTGTGTTTTGATCTAAACCTAGACTGGCACACTCAGAACAACCATAGTAGTGATATAAAATCTTAAAAAAGGGTTAATGTATGTGCCCTTTAAACTAAATTATTATACTATACTCATATTATACTCATACCATATTCATATTTCACAAAGCAAATATTAATTCTGACTGTATAATCTTAGAGTTAGTATCCGACAATGTCACGAGTTACAGTCACGACAATGACTGTAAGATGAACGTTTACTGACAATAAATCATAATAACAGCAAGAATATTTCCCCGCACGTAGCAATTATGGCAGGTGCTATAAAACCCTGAGCGGCCTGGATTTGAAACGAGGAGCCAGATAATTAAAAGGCAGGCATAAGTTTTATTAATGCGTCTCTTTTATGCTTGAAAACAAAAGTCAGGCTGTGTTGTGACATCCTTCCAGACGAGCAGATAAACTGTCACACCTTTAATGATGATGGTCCTCCGTGCGGCTCTATTGAATTTCAATGATGTTACTTAGAGAGGCGTAATTAACTCTAAACACATCGAGAGGGAAAAAACAGACTGTTTATAAAACCAGGAGCTCTGTTATTGCTGGATTTCACTGCAGTGTAAATAATAATGAGAGATTTATTTTTATGATCATTGAAGACAGTGGTGAGGTGTGCTATACTGTGGGTGTGTGGCGAGGGGGCGGGGCCGAGAGCCGTGGGAACGGAACGAGGCCGCCGCGTAAGTAAAGAATGAGAAACACCTGAGACGCACACCGGTGTCATGAGAAATCAGCTGAGTCCCAAATCGCATACTTATGCACTTTTCTACGCCATTTTGTAGTATAAATAGTGTAATAAGGGCGTTCACACTGAAAACTCTAACAATAATAAGTGCACTTTAATTACCCGGATGATGCACTCAGGCCCTGTTTACACTAGTACGTTTTCGTTTTAAAACGCACAAGTTTTGCTACGGTTACACCATCCGTCCACACTACACCGGAGTTTTTGAGGTGCGAAAACAGAGCGTTTTAGAAACACTGGAGAGAGCGTTTTCATTCTAAAACGCCGCCCTTGTGTCTCAGTGTGGACGGATATCTTTGAAAACGGAGGCGTGGCTGCAGAGATTCGCTACGTGATTGGGGATTTGGGTCATTGCGTATCCTTTCCTTATTCGTCAAGCGCACATGGCTACAACGTCACCGGCAGACGGCAGACCAGCCTTCACTGTAAACACTGTATTTTCGATAGCCATGGATGTTTTATCTTCATTTGTTACTTTAAGTAACAACTCGACCTCGTCGTCTGTCCTCAAAAAGACCTCTCTTGCTTTCTTTGCCATCGCGTTCATCGTTCAACCAGCGTTTGTTGACTAACAATAACCAAATGCCGAGCGAGACACATGCTTCCTGTTTATACTTGAACGCGCATGCCCAGAGTGCGCGAATGGTGCGCGAATAGTCATGTGAGATGCGTTTCTGGTGGAGGGAGGTCTGTTGAGATCCGCTAGTGTGGACGCAGATCATTTTCATGCTAAAACGCCGTTTTTAAACTAAAACGCACTAGTGTAAACGGGGCCTCATTCAGCCCGTTATATGAAGTGTGTAATGATGGACACCTCACGCACTCAACGACCGCAGCTTCGTGCACGTAACGGAGAGGGTGGAGCTATCGTGCGCACATGTTGGATAACTTTATTTATTTTGGACTGTGAAAGCAAATTTCTCCCACGAGAGTGATTATAGCGCCTCCCGATGGTGAATGCGGTTATACTCATGACAGGTATTATTTGGTATTTTGGTCATTTATTTCTCTAATTTCTCTAATAAATGTCATCAGGGAAACGGTTTGAACTTCCGCTTAGTAAATAAGCCATTAGTGTTCTATTTGGGACAACACTACATACGTATAATATGCTGTTGAGTGTGTAAGTGCATAAGTACATAGCGCATAGTGTATAGTGTGTCATTTGGGACGCAGCTATCGGGTCCCCCTTCTTCTTCTTCTTCTTTGATGTTTAACGGCAATTGGCATGCAACTTTAATGGTGCATTACCGCCCTCTTCTGTACTGGAGTGTGGACTGGATTTGGACGGGATACTATACCCTATTATTTTATTTTCCCCTCACCACCCATTTCTTCTTTTATTCTTTTCATACTATAATTATACCGATCTCATTCTATATCCTATTTGCTATACCAGTGACCTTTAAGAAATGTAATAAATGTGAATTTATGTCTCTTGATGTTTCCCTAGTATAACTTTTAGGGAGCACCCTTGGACCCCCATTGCCCTTAATTTTTCTTTTAACTTTATCCTTTCATTGTCATACTTTTAACAGTCAAGCACCACAGGTTCCACTGATTCAGTGCTATTACAATATTCACATCTTCCAGATATGTGTTTACCTATCACATGCATGTATTTGTTTAATCTACAATGTCCTATCCTCATCCTAGTTATGATAATTTCTTCTTTTCGATTTCTTCCAATAGCCCTCTCTACCCCAACCTTCTGTTGAATATATAAATGTCTTCCTTTCTTCTCTTTTTCACAACTTTTCTGCCATTTTTCCATCGTTTTTTGCCAAATCATTCTTTTAGCTTCTGCTTTGCTTATTTTTATGTGTACTTCAACTTCTGTCCTGTTACTGGCTTGCTTTGCAAAATTATCCACCACTTCATTTCCTTTAATCCCTACATGTGCTGGTATCCATGTAAATATAACCTTCATCCCGAGCTGACAGATTCGTGTGTAGCATTCAAGTACCTCAAATACTAGATTTTGTCTTGATTGTGATTTAAATGTTTGTAAACTTCTTAGAACGTCTCTAGAGTCTGAGCATATTACAACTTTTTCAGGTCTGAATTCTTCAATCCACTATAGGGCCAGCCATATACCTATAATTTCTGCTGTAAATATATGTAAATTATTTGTTAATCTTTTCTGCATACTGATTCCCAACTCTGGTATTACATATGCCACCGCAGTTTGAATCGGGTCCCCCCGACAATTGAGTCCGCTTAAGACTCCACATGGGTCGGCTGTGTTGAACGCCTGACCAAAAGTGCTTTTTATAGTGTATTCTCAGTCTTTAGATTTAAACAAGACTTATCATATTGCTAACATTGTTATCGGTAGCTAAAAGTTAAAGACACGCATAGTTAAAATAATTAAAACCTTTGTAAACATGTAATGATGTCTTTTGATGTTTTCATGTGTTTATATGTAACATTATATATGTACATAAGAAGTGGTAGCACGTTGTAAGCGCTATAAAATAAAAACACGAAAGACAAATTTTCTATGTTTTGTGTCATTATAATGCTGTTTTAAATTCAACCCAGGCTCATTCTGAGAACGTAGTCCTAAGTACGTTTCTGGAGGCCGCGAAATACGTCCTGGGAGGTATGTCTTTTTGTTTTCACGATTCCAGGAGAGGGCGCTGTGTGCGCTTTTTGAGATCCTTAATGTCTCTCGCGAGTGCCGTTCACGCCTGCTGTTCTCGTGTAAACCCACCAAAGGCCAATGTCGACTGACTGTTTGGCTGACCAATCGACTGACCCACCCTCCTCCTTCCCTAAACCCAAACAAAATTTTATCGACTGACCCTGACTGGCTCTGGACTATAAGAGGAGGAACGATGGCAGATGAAGCAGAGAGAGGACCAGGCCTGGACATTTTATGTTTTACTTTGACTTTCAGTTTGACGGCAGTCTCCTCTTGTCACTTAACAGAAATAATGTCCAGTATAGAATATAAAGTCGTGCTGCAGTGCAAAAAGAATGAATATTGTGAATGACTCCCATGAGCTTGGAGGACTGCATCCATTCATCTCTGCAATGACTCAATTAACTTATTAATAAAGTCATCTGGAATGGCAAAGAAAGCGTTCTTGCAGGACTCCCAGATTTCATCAAGATCCTTTGGATTCATCTTCAACGCCTCCTACTCCATCTTACCCCAGGCATGCTCAATAATGTTTATTTCTGGTGACTGGGCTGGCCAATCCTGGAGCACCTTGACCTTCTTTGCTTTCAGGAGCTTTGATGTGGAGGCTGAAGTATGAGAAGGAGCGCTATCCTGCTGAAGAATTTGTCCTCTCCTGTGGTTTGTAATGTAATGGGCAACACAAATGTCTTGATTCTTCAGGCTGTTGATGTTGTCATCCACTCTGCAGATCTCTCACACGCCCCCATACTGAATGTAACTCCAAACCATGATTTTTCCTTCACCAAACTTGACTGATTTCTGTGAGAATCTTGAGTCCATGCGGGTTCCAGTAGGTCTTCTGCAGTATTAGTGATGATTGAGATGGAGTTCAACAGATGATTCATTGGAAAAGTCTACCTTCTGCCATTTTTCCAAATGATCAACTAGAAGTCAAGCTATTATTTGTTGCTCGTACAATTGGGATCGACGACAATACTTGTGTCAGGGAGTGTAAAGAAGAGAGTCTCTGTTAAACATCACTTGTTAAATATTTGAAAAAAGAGAAAAAAGCTCAGATGTCACAGGAGGGCTAATCATTTTGTCTTCGACTACAAAACATAAATACTGAACTACTGGTCTAGCAGTCCCCCGTCCTGCATTTTATCATTAATGTTTAGTAACTTAGCTGTGCAGTGTGCCGTTCGCCATGCATCTGAAAGAATTCACATATCAGAGACAGAAATGTAAGCATGGAGCTGTGCCCAAAAAAACACGGCCCGGAGTCGCGGCTTCAGAAACCACCCTGTGTGTTTCACTCCGCTACCACAATATTGCTGTAGCCGGCAGGCTGGAAACGGCTTTGTTTCTCCTCATTGCGTTTGCTCTGTATATCAGAAACAGATTACGCTGTTCTTTCTTGCTCTCTCTGTATTTTCTTCCCGTTCCAGTCCTTTTCCTGAAGCCATGCATGCGTGTTATAGCACAGGGTACGATCATTGATCAAACCGACGCTTCTGTCCATCCACGAGCTGCTGGTTTCAACATCCACCGGGTCACAATGATTTTACAAGGGGTACGTTTACATGGACATCAGTTATTTAATCTAATCATTAACCTTATGTTCGGAATTAGACAATATTATTTGTTTACATAGTTGGTTTTAAAATATTCCGATCATGTGTATGTTTATAGTGTTATTACATGGCTCTCTGAAATGCTTGATTCTGATTGCTCAGTCAGGTATGTTATTCCCAGATAACAACTGCTGAAACTGATGGTAACACCTTATTTTGATGGTCCATTTGAGTATTAGTAGACTGTCTGCTTAATATCTGTTGATACTGACATTCAACAGACATTTAACTGACTATAAGAAACTTTACAAGTACTGCACATGTCAACTTACACTAACCCTAACCCTAACCTAGCAGTCTACTTATAATGAGAATTAGTTGCAATGTAACTTAAATTCAACAAACAGACCATCAAAATTAAGTGTGACCAAACTAATAACACAGGCTTGGCTGGGTACTTTGAATCATCTTGAACATTGATATATATTAATATACATATGTGCAGTGGGGGAAATATGTTTTGAGCGCGTCATGTTTTTTCCTGGGAATAATATTTCTAAAGGAGCTGTTGACATGGAATTGAACCAGGGGTCCGTTCTTCGTACGTGTATTACTCAATTAGCTGCATTTGGTTATTGACGATTTGACACAATCCAGGATTGTTACGTTCTCCAAAACCCATTCGAGAGTTGTTGTCATAGCAACAGTTCTGGTAGCTCAAACCTGCTCGGGAGCAGCAGCTTATTTCATATAAACAGGATTAGATCGGGCCATTTCAAGCAAAGGTAATTCTGAAAGTATGTACCAAATGCTGATATTTTCTTACAGTAGTAACCTATAGGTTACATGCACTTGGAAAAATAGTAAAATAAATGTAAAAACTAGGTCTGTCCAAAAATTAATCGTGATTAATCACATCCAAAATAAAAGTTTAACATAATATTTGTGTGTGTACTGTGTATATTGTATTATGAATATATAAATACACACATGTATATACTTGATAAAATGTTGGTTTATATTTAGATATATAAAAAATATATGTGTATGATACAAATTTTACATTTGAATATGATGTAACTACTTTGATGTAACTTTTTTATATATAGTTTTGGCTATCTATGAATGTTTTTATCACATATACATAATAAATATATACAACACGCACACATATTATGTCAAAACAAACTTTTATTTTGGTTGTGATTAATCACGATTAATTTTTGGACAGCCCTAGTAAAAACATATACATTTATAATTTATAATAATATTTTAATTGAAATATATAATCAATATTTAAATTATCTGTAGTGTATGTGTGTGAATGAGTGTGTGTGTATGTTTCCCAGTGATGGGTTGCAGCTGGAAGGGCATCCGCTGTGTAAAACATACAGTATGCTGTTCATTCCGCTGTGGCGACCCCAGATTATTAAAGGGACAAAGCTGAAAATGAATGAATGAATAAAAGGCTTTTTTTTTGGTGATGGCAGCTTAAAGACGCCTGTCGTATGGAGAATGAAGTCACATGCATTGCTCAGGTTAGGGTTGGGTCGATAGACGATCTGAGAAATCTGAGTAAAGAAAAGAAACTTGTTTTAAAGAAAAAACAATAAAAAAAACAACTGGATATTCATTTATACACACAAATTAAAAATGGTAGGTTAATAAAAATAATGATTGCGGAATGATTTTGACTTTGGTCATATTTTTTATTTCTCATTTTTAATTTATGCATAGAATCGAAAATAACAATGTCAAATTCTTCTTCTTATTATTATTTTTGTTTTGCAATAAAATTATGGTAAAAGCTGTTTTTATGATTAATTATAAATTAGTTGAAGGAAAGATACGTGGACTTGCACATTTAGGCCTATGGTTAGGCTTACCGGCTACTGTGATCAAGGAGTGCTGAGGGAGTTTTAGCTCCTCTTGTGCTTGGCTCAGCTCTCATCTCGTCCACCAGCTATGGGAAAAGCAGTGTTGACTGCCCGGCAAACCCTCGGAAGCCCGATCAGTGCTGGTTTGCTGCAGGAAATGTTTATTTTCTTATATCTTCCACATAACTGGTCATGTGAATTTGTCGTTTGCGCATCTTTTTGCGTGGATAACTTGACCGCAAACCCTATACACCACTTCAGCCGTGTCTCATGGCTGTCCTCTTTCATTTGGTCTAAAGCCAAAGTATTGCCAGACAAGTATTTTTTACCAACCAAGTTTGTCGACGCCGTTCCCACGGAAAAAGACACAGACAGTAATTTATGTGTAACTTGTCCTTATTTATTTATGGTTTGGTTATGGGTGAAACAAAGACCATGTGGGTCAGGTAGTGGAAACGATAGGCTACAATTAAATAATCTGTTATGAATTAATTATTTAACAACAACTACACACCCC
>CAIGQQ010014385.1:2018987-2030585 GCA_903798035.1 Danio albolineatus
TCCATCGCAATGTTTCATCTTAGACATCGTATGATGCCAAATTGGTCGACATCGCCCAACCCTAGTGTGAGTTTTTCAGACTTCAACAGACTGTAAAAATCTGGATGGTTCTGTGGGTCTCGACTATCAAATCAGATCTGATCTTTATTTTGTATTTTCTATTGGATTGAGGTCAGGTGATTGGCTGGGCCATTACGCTTGATTTACTTTCTCTGAAAGCATTTAAGAGTTTCCTTGGCTGTGTTTTGCATCATTGTCTTGCTGAAATGTCCACCCTGGTGTCATCTTCATCATCCTGATAACGTAGATGTTGGACTGTAGAAATTAATGTACAATGGTGAAGGACAGAAGGTTGCTAAAAAAGCTACTCAGAGATATCAGCTGCTGCCTGGGCTTTCACTGCCTTTCTACACCTCTCTTTCTTCATGTGTTCAATACGTTTTTTCCGGTGTCATTTCATTTTATTTAACATAGCTTTATTTGTTACCTAATTAGATTTGTTTTCTTTGCATATATGGATTTCTTTGGTTGTTACCAACATCTGGTGAAAACAGCATCTTTAGTGATATGTTTTCTGAGAAAAATGTTGACGTGTTCAATACTTATTTCCCCCACTTTACATGCTTGTCACACTGCTTTTCTGTTTGATGCAAGTGACTGAAAAATATGTATGATATAGGCTTTAAATTGATGTAGCCAAACACTGAACTTTTTTTGTCTTGCATTTTTTTTAAAACGTCCATGTTTACACATCCGTAAAAATTATTTCCTTGTTAGTAACATCCCATTCTCAACAATAAAGTCATTGCCACAAATGTAAATTTACAGTGATATCACACAAATGAACTGAACGGAGCTATAGTGAAAGATATAAATGATCTGTTGGATATAGTGTGCAGCCCTAATCAGAATATTGTTGTCCACGTAAACACACCGAAGACGTCTTATGACCGCACACGTTTATATGCACATGTAAATCACCGCCATTCCTATACAAAAGGAAGGCAAATTGATTTGGCTGCTTGCACGTAAGAGCATGTGTGAAGACGTCATGCGGAGAGAGAGACGGAGAGCTGGGCTGTTATCAGTGAAAGCGTTGTGCCACCTCTCTTGTGAATCTTTAATGGGCAGGATTCAGCGCTCTGGCAGCACTGCCATCTGTGCACGGGTTAGAGCCACGCGTGGAAGATTTAGTTATTCAAATGACCCAGCTTAATCAGCCCCTCCTCGCAGCCTGGAAATCCATTCTGTAAATGCTGCCGTGTCCTTTCAGTGTGTCATATAGAGTAATTAAATCATGCTCCCCTGGGGAAGATGTGAAGGGATAAACAGATGCAGTCAGAAGTGCTGTGAACGCAGAGGCTCTTGGATCATGATCTGAAAACATCTGAAAGATGCGCAGGCAAGAGATCTGACTTTTCTACGCGTGTGAGTCGCGAATGAAGCAGTAGTTCGGTGGAGACATGCAAACTGTCAACATTTACACCATTTCACGGCAATGTAACATGCAGGAGATAGGAGGAGATATCTGACAGACTGTCAGACCAAAATGTCATCATTTTAGTCATTCGCGCATAATTTTTTTTCTAATAATCATTGAAAATCAACACAGGCTCTTTGTGAATACGTATCCCCGTGTACGTTTCTGGAGAGAGTGCATTATGTAGCCTGAGGTACGTACGGCTGCATTTCATCTTTAAAACAAAAGCTAAAGGGCAGTATGATGCTGTTTCTTTGCTCGCTACTGGTTAACTGCTTACTTCCGTGTGGACGGCTTTTCCGCTGTTACCAGGTTGCCCAGTAGCTCATGGCATCTGTTGGAGGACTTCAGATACAGAGCTGAGTCAACAGCGATGATGGGGTTTGAGTCTTGTGAAAAACGGTTCCAGGAAGCAGGTAAAACCAAAACAATATGTGATCAAATAAAATAAACACATAAATAACAGGGTGAGAATGTGGTGAGATCTATAAAACGTGGTAAAAATCAAGTGGCTGCGAGGGCTTTTAATTTTTTTCTGGATCGCTTTTCAAACACTGTCGATTGGGTTTAGGAAAGGGATTGGGCAGGTGAATCTGTGCTTTTTGAAAACACTGTCGGTTGGGTTTAGGTAAGGGAGTGGGTGGGTCAATCTGTGCTTTTGAAAACACTGTTGGTTGGGTTTAGGAAAGGGAGTGGGCGGGTCAATCTGGGCTTTTGAAAACACTGTCGATTGGGTTTAGGAAAGGGAGTGGGCGGGTCAATCTGTGCATTAGAAAACGCTTTCGATTGGGTTTAGGAACGGGAGTGGGTGGGTCAATCTGTGATTTTGAAAACACTGTCGATTGGGTTTAGGAAAGGGAGTGGGTGGGTCAATCTGTGCTTTTGTAAACACTGTCGGTTGGGTTTAGGAAAGGGAGTGGGTGGGTCAATCTGTGCTTTTGTAAACACTATCGGTGGGGGTGTAGGTCAGTCAGTCAGTCAAGAGTGGCCTCTGGTGGATTTATGCGAGAAGAGCAGGCGTGAACAGCACAAATAAGAGAAATGCAAATCTGATAAATCTGATAAATCAGGGCTATAACAGCAAAATATGTTGCTCTGACAACGTTTCCTCCAATCCACCAGAGGCCGCTGTCTACATTTTTGCAAATCTCAAATATGTTACTGAACTATGTTTTCTCATCGTTCACACATCCTTCATGTGTGCATGCTTGAAAACCCGGCCGACTTGTCATGCAAACATCACCTTGCGATCGACTGACCCAAACTCTTCAGTAAACCCAACCAATTGGGTTTTCTAAAGAAAACAAGAAGAGAAAAGCGTATCGTGGCTGCATGGTTTTATCACAACTTCACAATGCAATTTTACTTGCTTTCTGGAACCGTCCTTTACTGGATTTGAACCCAATCCGCTCTGTGTCCCATGGATGACACCGTACAAAGTGAGCTACTGAGCAAACTGACCACTCTGGAAAAGCTATTCATAAGGAGATAATTGGGTGAGGTAAACAAATTTGATTAAGAATATAACACTGTAAAGACTAAGGGCTCTATTTTAATTAACTAAGCGCAGAGTCTAAAGCTCATGGCGCAAAAGCATTAAGGGTGTGCCCGAATCCACTTTTGCTATTTTAAGGTTCGAAAAATACTGTCTCTGCCCTTGTGCATGGTCTAACAGGGAGTTATAGGTGTGTTTATTGAGTTATGGGTGTGTTTTGGGCATAACGTGCATTAAACCAATCAGAGTGTTATGATTATCAGCGATCCAGCCTGGTCAGAAACAAGTATGGCTGATCATTCTGTCCTTTTTATGGTTGTATCTTGTGAGTTGTGACATTCATTCATTCAATTTCTTTTCGGCTTAGTCCCTTTATTAATCTGGGGTCGCCACAGCGACAACTTATCCAGCATTTGTTTTACACAGCAGATGCCCTTCCAGCAGCAACCCATCTCTGGGAAACATCCATACACACTCATTCACACTCATACACTACAGATTTAGCAATTTAGCCTACCCAATTCACCTGTACCACATGTCTTTGGACTTGTGGGGGAAACCAGAGCACCCGGAGGAAACCCACGCGAACACGGGGAGAACATGCAAACTCCACACAGAAATGCCAACTCAAACTAGCGACCTTCTTGCTGTGAGGCGAACATGCTACCTACTACGCCACCATGGCGCCCGAGTTGTGACATCATCCATTTTATTTTTATTTTTTTATGTTTTTGGTTTATGTTGCTTTAATATTTCGTTCAACCAGGACCAGAGTTTATTCATAAGTACACTGAGAACCATCTTGTCAGCGATTTTACTTCACTTGTTTGAGTTCTGATGCCAGTGCTTACATTTATTTACATGATCCAAATAAGCAGAGCAGAGTTTGTTTTAAACCAATCAGGCTGCCAAGTCTGAACACACCTTAAATCACTTTCTACTTTTGTGCAGCAGCAGCTTGGACCTCTGAAACAGCTCATCTTATATTCACTGAAGAAAGCACATAGGAGACGTGAGCAATGACAGCATCTTGAGACTATTTTGGAGTGTGTGCGCATGATATTATAATTGCATATACAGTACAGTCTTGAATGTGAACGTGTGCCTCCTTTTCCTTCCATTGTGTAAGCCTGTATATACTGTACAGTAAGACTGTGTGGGCAGATTTTTGTGGTTTTTCAGAAAATGTCCCCAGAGGAATAACAAACCATGATGAAATCTCCTCATCCCCACTTGGAAGAAAAAAACATCTTCTAAAAACATGCCGAAGGAAATATGGAAGGAGAGTGTATGGGAGTAAGTTCCTGATGAAATACATTTTCAAGATGACGTCTTTTTAAATCTGTGCAAAACTCATTGCTGCAACGCTAATGTGTTCTGGCTGCTTGCCATGCATGCGGTTGCTAAGGTGTTGTTATATTGTTGCTATGCAGTTGCCAGGGTGTTCTGGTTGATTGCTGGGGCACTGTCTAGCAGTTGTTATAGCGTTATTATTAGAATACTGGTATGTGATTGCTATGGGATTGCCATGATGTTGCTAAGGTGGTCGTTACATGTTGCTATGCAGTTGTTAGAATATTCTAGGTGTTTGTTTGAGCATTGGCATGCAGTTGCTAAGGTGTTGTTAGTATGTTGACTTGCAGTTGCTAGGGTATTGGTAGAATGTTACTATGCTGTTGCTAGGGTAGAAAGTTGCCATGCTGTTGTTAAGGTTGTTAGGGTGTTCTGGGTGGTTGCTAGAGCGTTGGCATGCTGTTGCTAATGTGTTGTTAGTATGTTGCCTTGCAATTGCTAAGGTGTGAGTAGAATGTTGTCATGCTGTTGCTAAAGTGTTATAAGAAAGTATGTATGGAGTTGCTAGGGTGTTATAGGAGGTTTTTAAGAAATTGACATGCAGTTGCTAAGGTGTTGTTAGCATGTTGCTATGAAGTTGCTAGGGTATTCTGTGCGGTTGCCAAAGCCTTGCCATGCAGTTGCTAAGGTGTTGTTAGTATGTTGCCTTACAGTTGCTAGGGTGTTGGTAGAATGTTGCCATGCAGTTGCTAAGGTGTCATAAGAATATTAATAGTTGTTAGGGTGTTCTGGCTGGTCTGTTGACCATTGCTATGCAGTCACTAAGATGTTGTTAGTATGTTCCCTTACAGTTGCTAGGGTGTTGGTAGAATGATGCCATGCAGTTGCTAAGGTGCTATTAGAATATGTGTTCTGGCTGCTTGCCATGCATGCAGTTGCTAAGGTGTTGTTATCTTGTTACTATACAGTGGCCAGGGTGTTCTGGTTGATTGCTGGGGCATTGCCATAATGTTGCTAAGGTGTTTATTACATGTTGCTATGCGGTTGTTAAGATCTTATAAAGTTGCTATACTGTTGTTAGAATATTCTAGGTGCTTGAGCATTGACATGCAGTTGCAAAGGTGTTGTTAGTATGTTGACTTGCAGTTGCTAGGGTGATGGTAGAAAATTGCCATGCTGTTGTTAAGATGTAATTAGAATATATTTATGTGGTTCCTAGGGTGTTGTAGGAGGTTGCTAAGACATTGAATTGCAGTTGCTAAGGTATTGGTAGAATGTTACTATGCTGTTGCTAAGATGTTAATAGCATGTTGCTATGAAGTTGTTAGGGTGTTCTGGGTGGTTGCTAGAGCATTGGCATGCTGTCGCTAATGTGTTGTTAATATGTTGCCTAAGGTGTTAGTATGTTGCCTTACAGTTGCTAAGGTGTTGGTAAAAATGTTGCCATGCAGTTTTTAAGGTGTTTTAAGAATATATGTATGCAGTTGCTAGGGTGTTATAGAAGGTTTCTAAGAAGGTTTCATGCAGTTGCGAAGTTATAGATAGAATGTTACTATGCTGTTGCTAAGGTGTTATTAGCATGTTGCTAGGCAGTTGTTAGAATATTTTGGGTAGTTGCTTGAGCATTGGCATGCGGTTTGTATGTTGCCTTACAGTTGCTAAGGTGTTGGTAAATGTTGCCATGCAGTTGCTAAGGTGTTATAAGAATATATGTATGGTGTTGCTAGGGTGTTATAGGAGGTTTCTAAGACCTTGACATGCGGTTGCTACATATATAAGAATATATGTAGTTGTTAGGGTGTGCTGGGTGGTCACTTGAGCATTGCCATGCAGTCACTAAGATGTTGTTAGTTTGTTCCCTTACAGTTGCTAGGGTGTTGGTAAAATGATGCCATGCAGTTGCTAAGGTGTTATTAGAATATGTGTTCTGGCTGCTTGCCATGCATGCAGTTGCTAAGGTGTTGCTATCTTGTTACTATACATGGCCAGGGTGTTCTGGTCGATTGCTGGGGCACTTTCATTTAGTTGTTATAGCATTATTAATAGAATACTGATATATGATTGTGAGGGATTTGCCATGATGTTGCTAAGGTGTTCATTACATGTTGCTATGCGGTTGTTACGATCTTAATAAAAAGTTGCTATGCAGTTGTTAGAATGTTCTGGGTGGTTGCTAGAGCACTGGCATGCAGTTGCTAAGATGTTGTTAGTATGTTGCCTTACAGTTGCTAAGGTGTTAGTAAATGTTGCCATGCAGTTGCTAAGGTGTTATAAGAATATATGTATGCAGTTGCTAGGGTGTTATTGGAGGTTTCTAAGACATTGACATGCAGTTGCAAAGTTACTGGTAGAATGTTACTATGCTGTTGCTAAAGTGTTATTAGCATGTTGCTATGCAGTTGTTTGGTTGTTCTGGGTGGTTGTCACAGCATTGCCATGCAGTTGCTGGGGTGTTGGTAGAATGTTGCTTTGCTGTTGCTAAGGTGTTATTAGAATATACGTTCTGGCTGCTTGCCATGCATGCAGTTGCTAAGGTATTGTTATCTTGTTACTATGCAGTTGCCAGGGTGTTTTGGTTGATCACTGGAGCGCTGTCATTCAGTCATTATGGTGTTATTATTAGTATGTGATTGGTATGATATTAGTATGGAATGTTGGTATGTGATAGCTAGCATGATGTTGCTAAGGTGTTAGTTAAATATTGCTATATGGTTGTTAGGATGTTCTGGGTGGTTGCTAGAGCATTGCCATGCAGTTGCTAAGGTGTTGTTAGAATTTTATGTAGTTGTTAGGGTGTTGAAGGAGTTTACTAGGGCATTGGCGTCCAGTTGCTAAGGTATTGTTAGCATGTTATTATAAAGATGCATAGGTGTTCTGAGTGGTTGGTAAAACACTGCCATGCGGTTACCAGAGTGTTCAGGACAGTTTTTAGTTCATTGCTATGCAATTGGTAAGGTGTTGTTAGCATGCTGTCATCTGGTTGCTAGGGTCTTCTGGTGGTTATCAGGGTCTTCTGGCAAATACCAGATCATTGCTATGCAGTTGCTAAGGTGTTACAAAATGTTGTTATGCAGTTGGTAAGGTGTAATCAGAATTTTGATATGTGGTAGGTAGGATGGTACAGGTAGGAAGGGCATTGACATGCAGTTGCTAAGGCTTTGTTAGAATTGCATTATGTAGTTGTTAGGGTGTTCAAATCTGTATTGGCATTTATTGAACATTGGCGTGCAGTGGCTAAGGCGTTGTTAGCAGGTTATTATTCATTTAAACGAGTGTTCTGAGTGGATGCTGGAATATTGCCATGCAGTTGCTAGGATGTTGCCATGCTGTAGGGTGTTCAGGGTAGTTGTTAGTTCATTGCCATGCATATGCTAATGTGTTGTTAGCGTTTTGTTATATGGTTGCTAGGGTCTTCTAGTGGTTGCTATGGTCACTGCTATGCAGTTGCTAAGGTGTAATCAGAATGATGGTATGTGGTCGGTAGGATGGTACAGGTAGCTACAAGGGCATTGACATGCAGTTGCTAAGGAGTTGTTAGAATTCCGTTATGTAAGTTTAAGGGTGTTCAAATCTGATATTGGCATTCATTGAACATTGGCGTGCAGTGGCTAAGGCGTTGTTAGCAGGTTATTATACATTTGAACGAGTGTTCTGAGTGGATGCTGGAATATTGTCATGCAGTAGGGCAGGAGTGTCCAAAGTTGGTCCTGGAGAGCCTGGTCAACACACCTGCCCGGAGGTTTCTAGTATATCTAGTAAGAGCTTGATTAGTTGGTTCAGGTGTGTTTGATTAGGGTCGGAGCTAAACTCTCCAGGACACCGGCCCTCCAGGACCAAGTGTGGACACCCCTGCAGTAAGGTGTTCAGGGCAGTTGTTAGTTCATTGCCATGCAATTGTTAATGTGTTGTTAGCATGTTGTTTTGTGGTTTCTAGGGTCTTCTAGTGGTTGCTATGGTCACTGCAATGCAGTTGCTAAGGTGCTGCAAAATTTTGCTACACAGAATTACTTGAGTGCTGGTATGATTTTGGCAGGAAGCACTAGGTGATTATTGTGATATAGCTGTGCAGTTACTAAGGAGTTGTCAGCACATTGCAATGCAGATGTTCATGTTTGTTACCAGGACAGGCTTTTGTAAAAATCTGGTCCATAGACACTTTCAGCTCTAACCTCTTTTAGTTTAATTGCCCTTCAAGCTAAATTCACTACATCTGATTATTTTAGCTAATACCGGCATCATTACTTCAGAATGTTGCATAAAAAGGACAAAACACTTTAATACTTCAGATATCAACAATGGTAATAATGATGCTTGCCCTAGCAAACCCCTAATTAGTGTATTTTTAAGAATAACAGATGTGACAGGGCCTCTGCAAGGATGTACACACACTATTGTGCATGTGTGTGTGTTTGCTCATGCTGTGCAGCACTGCCACTCTCAGCTGGTCTCTTCCTGGTGTCAAAAGAAGCTGGTGAATTTGCAACAAAGGAACTTCATAACAAGCTGCAGTAGCACATTTAGAGCCACAGAGTCTTTCCCTCTCTCTCTCTCTCTCTCTCTCTCTCTCTCTCTCTCTCTCTCTCTCTCTCTCACTCTCTCTCTCTCTCTCTCTCTCATTTCATCTCTCTTGCTAATATTGAATACAGCTTGGCCTCTATGGACCAATCTTTTCCCAATCACACATTCTCCACCTCACACTGCTACAGACTTTAATTAGTTAAACTGTCACACAGTTACGCCATGCGTGTCCCTGAAGACTACAAGCCAGCTCCAAACTCACTCTGCCGAACGCAGGAGGAACAATAAGTCTAGCAGACGGGATTCTATTCAGTGGATTCAATGTATGAAAGAAGAATGAATCAGAGCTGCCTTTAAAGTCCTCATGAAATCAAACATCTCACAACCCAGTCAAGTGCTCTTTTTAGTGGACGAAGGATCTTCATTCATTCATTCATTTTGTTTTGGGCTTAGTCCCTTTATTAATCACCACAGCGGAATGAACCGCCAACTTATCCAGCATTTGTTTTACGCAGCGGATGCCCTTCCAGCTGCAACCCATCTCTGGGAAACATCCACACATTCTCATTCACACACATACACTATGGACAATTTAGCTTACCCAATTCACCAGTACCGCATATCTTTGGACTGTGGGGGAAACCGGAGCACCCGGAGGAAACCCACGCAAACACGGGGAGAACATGCAAACTCCACACAGAAATGCCAACTGACCCAGCCGAGGCTCGAACCAGCGACCTTCTTGCTGTGAGGCGACAGCACTACCTACTGCGCCACCGTGTCACCTTAATTCATTCATTAATTCATTTTCCTTCAGCTTAGTCTCTTTATTTATCAGGGGTCGCCACGGTGGAATGAACCGCCAACTATTCCGACATATGTTTTACACTGCGGATGTCCTTCCAGCTGCAACCCAGAACTGGGAAACACCCATACACACTCACGGCCAATTTGGTTTATTCAATTCACCTGTAGCGCATGTGTTTGGACTGTGGGGGAAACCCACGCCAACACGGGGAGAACATGCAAACTCCATCTGGACTCGAACCAGCTGTAATGCGACAGTGCTAACCACTAAGCCACTGTGCCGTCCTATGTTAATTTACTTAAATTAAAGTGATAAAAAGCTAAATATTCTTACTAGTAATAATTTAATATAATATTATATAATTAATAATAATAATTCACCTCACAGCAATAAGGTTGCTGGTTCGAGCCTCGGCTGGGTCAGTTGGGATTTCTGTGTGCAGTTTGCATGTTCTCCCCATGTACGCATGGGTTTCCTCCGGGTGCTCCGGTTTCCCCCACAAGTCCAAAGACATGCGGTACAGGTGAATTGGGTAAGCTAAATTGTCCGTAGTGTATGTGTGTGAATGAATGTGCATGGATGTTTCCCAGCGATGGGTTGCAGCTGGAAGGGCATCCACTGCTTAAAACATATGCTGGATAAGTTGGCGGTTCATTCCGCTGTGGCGACCCCAGACTAAGCCGACAAGAAAATGAATGAATGAATGAATGTAATTTCTCCAGTAAAAAATAACATAAATAGATAAATCTGTGCCTTAATTCAGTGTACAACATTCAGTTTCACTTAACCATTGTACGGCGTGTCACATTACACAGCTCAAATGGATTGCAAACTGTGACTTCATGTTGACTTTTCCTCAGAAACACGAATGACTAATGACCTACGTTAATTATTAATCAGGCCAGAGGCATTATAAGAACCAAATCTGAACGTAATAAATGCAAACTCAGGCTTGAGCTTAAGAGACCTCAGAACAGCTATACTGGTTGATCTCATAATTCAAGCAACATAGGCTTTGTATTGATCAACTATTAGTCTGAATGAAAAGTAATGAAGCTTTTGTGTAAGTGTAGCTTAATTGCTAAAGCATGGGTTTGATTCCAAGAATGTAAGCATGATGTTTCTTTGGATAAAAGCCTCATAAATGTGCATAAGCTTATACTAATGCATTACTATCACAGATGTCCATTTTAACCAAGCAAACACAGTATATACTGGTAATCACAAAGCACTTTGAGAGCCGAGAACATTGTACAAAACAAACAGCCCAAAATAAAAAGCCATTCTCTCACCTCAAATGCAGAAAGGAACAGGCTTTAATATTCTGTAGAAAAATAAATAAATAAGGCTTTATTAAAACAAGCATTGTCCATTAAAACCACTGTTATGATCGAATATACATCGAATATACATTAAAAACAATGACGGATTTGATTTACTATACTTTTTTAAGGTTTAAGTGGTTGCAAAATATTTATATCAACCCAGGCTCATTCTGAAAACGTACCTGTAACGATCACCAGCGATCTAACATCCAGAGATCGCTGGTACACACAATTCACACAAGAACTACAAATCCACCATGTTTATGAACTACATCCCCAGTCATGCAACATACACACTCACCTGCTCCAAGTCACCACTGATTAGAGACTCCCAGCTGAAGCCACTTACCACTGATTCACACACTATTTAAACCACACAGAAACGCTCACTGTTGCTGAGTCTTGTCTACTGTTCAGTGGCACTACAACGTGGTTTCCTTTGTCTTGCTTTTATGTGTTTTTGGATCCTTGCCTTGGTTATTTGTACATCCCTGTCTGCTGCCTGCCTCTGACCTTCTGCCTGCCTATTGACTACGATTCTGGACCGTCTCTATACATGTGTTGGCACCTGTTGATCATTGCTTTCCTGACATCGCTAATAAACCTGCATTTGGTAACTGCATTTAAATAATTGTTTTTAAAAGCACCGATTGACCAGCGCCCACCCCCTTTCCTAAAC
>CAIGQQ010014385.1:2045585-2064472 GCA_903798035.1 Danio albolineatus
AGGTGAATTGGGTAAGCTAAATGGTCCGTAGTGTAAGAGTGTGATTGAGAGTGTACGAATGTTTCCCAGAGATGGGTTGCAGCTGGAAGGGCATCCACTGCGTAAAACAAATGCTGGATAAGTTGGCGGTTCATTCCGCTGTTGCGACCCCGGATTAATAAAGGGACTAAGCCGAAAAGAAAATGAATAAACAATTGTATATATTTTTTTTATTGTCAGTTGTATTAAAAAAAGTTATGCTGAATAAAAAGGGCAGGTATTACAATTATGTTTGGCTTTTAAAACATTATTTAAAATACTGTATGTGGCTAAGAAATGGCTATTAACTTTTTTTTGGTGGGGCCAGTGAAAATTTTGGCAGGGCAAGTAAAGATCTGAACCACTGGCCCGACCGGGCCAGTAGAAAAAATCCTTAGCGTTGAACCCTGCTTTACCTTACCTGACTGAGGTGGCTTGATCTCTTTCAGAACTTGCAGGGTTATTTTTTTCTTTTTAAATAGAGGAGCTCTGAAAGTAACAATGCACTTTTATAACCTTCATTTTTCTTAAAAAAAAACAAAACACAGACACAATGTAGGATAATGTATCTTCTGAGAACTCACAGCTATACATGCCATACTCAGATCATTGAAAGTTTAAAGCAGTGTGTTGGCTACTTTTGTACTTTTTGTACAATCTCCTTTCCTTTTCTTCGATGCGTTCTGAACAATGAGAATACTTCCAATGCAGAAATGTACAGTAAAACCTGGTTTATACTTCTGCGTCGAGTGATCGGTGTGACCCACGGCGAATACCTTGTGCGTTGCCATGCATTTATACTTCTGTGTGCTGTTTGTGTTACTCTGCAATAACTGGTTCTTATGTTCCTCTGTGTGGTGTTTCTTCTCGAAGGTTTTGTTTTTTCTGAATGCTACTTTAATGTACAAGTGGCTCAAACTCGCTCATTCATGCAACAACCTTAATAATGAGGTAAACACAAAACAACAGTTTCCAATTCCAATTCATTTTTTAAAAGCTAATTAAGTCAACTAAAAAGTAACTCTCATTACATAAAAAAAGTAAAATGTTATTACTTAATTTTTTCAAGTAATGCATTACTTTACTGTTTGCTTCAAAAAAGGATTATTATTACGTTACTTATAATGCGCTACCCCAATACTGGCCAGGACGAAGTATATAATTTTAGTTTTTATGTCTGGATCATGCAAACAAAAGAACCAAATGTGAATGCAACTAATTGAATAATAATGATGAGAATAATCCGAGTTTTAAAGCCCGGTCACACCAATGATGATAACTGTAAAGTTTATTCATCACTCTAGTTCAGATTTTTCTATAGTCCGTATGAAAAAAAACGAGAAATACACTTAAAGGTCATATAAAATGCTTTGAATCGTGCTTTTATTTTTTAAAATACATGTTTGACGTAATCTCAACTGAACCGTGTTGACAGGGTGGGACATATAGTAGCTCCTATATAGGCATGGGACAATAACCATTTTCAAGGTATACCGCGGTTTAGAAAAGTGAAGGTTTTAAAACCATCAAGATTTTCTCCTGTACTGTTCCTAAGGTATGTGTAAGGATTTTTATTTAATTTTTTTTTTTTTTTAAATAACAACAGTATTTCCAGCAGAAAAGGTATCCAAAGATGCTGCTTTGAATTGTAAAGAAATCTGTGTTTTTGAACTATCAAAGACAGCAGAAGTCAATGATTCTTTTGAATTATTTAGCCTGACATGTTCACTGCTCAGAAATATTATAAATGTTTCTCAAAATAAAATATTTTGTGTTCAAAATTGTTTTTTTTTACCCAGACATTTAAAAAGAATATATTTTGGAGCAGTAATCACAATACTGTGAAACCGTGATATTTTTATCCAAGGTTATGATACCGTCAGAATCTCATACCGGCCCATGCCTAGTAGCTTCTCTACTTAAAAAAAAAAAAAAGCACAGCCAATAGATTTTTGCTTTTATAGCAGCGCTGCAAGTGAGAGTGGTTGAGCTCAAGCGTATCAAATGAGAAGCGTCTTGAAGGGGGCGGGGCATGTCAGATACTTAAGAGCATTTGATTGGTCAGAAGATTTAATGAGATTCAGAAGTATGATGTGATGTCATAAAAATCATTGACCCATTTAGGCGGAAGTGACAAACTGCAAGCTTTGGATGTTTGTTTCTTCTAAATGTGAATTTTGTCACTGTTTTGTGCTGCTCTACCTTAAAGATATCTTTAAGATTAACATATATGATACTAACATCTAAAAAACGTTATTTTAACTTCACAGCAACATGTCTTTTCAGTTACTTTCTGCACACTTTCTTTGCATAGAGCTTGAAAACAAAAGACGACAATAAAAGCTCCTTATTATAATAAACAAAAACATCATTTCTTATATGCATAGACTGTGATTTAATTACCTGTGTGGTTATTATTCCTGGTGTAAACATGCATTAACAACACGTTTTTACAGTTGCCAATTTGCACAACGTAACAATTTTGCTTATTAACATACAGCATGCAATCACAGGTGTATATTTATCGCTATTTTCATTGCCACATGTGTGTTCACTGTCATCATGGCTCGCCAATCAGATTAGAGTATGAATCATGCATCATTCTATAGGTTTTTATTAAAGTACATCGTTCCTAATTATTTTATGCAAACCAGACTCATTAAATCTGAAATCTGCATTGCATGTGACACCTCATAATTACAGTGCAGGCATGTTTACAGGCGTTTTTTAAGCAAACCTTTCATTTCACTTCCCGTCAGGAAAGCACGATACTTGTGCGAACGGCCACGGCTGACTGCGCCATTCTCCAATTACCGTTGTTTAAATTTGACATTCAGGCTGGCATACTTAATCTGCTTGGGACCTTGAGCGTGCAAAAAAAAGTGTCTCTCCTTTGATTTCATGGAGGCTAAAAATAATACCTACAGTACAAATGTGCACCTGTGCCAGCCAAGGTAATGCCTAGCAACAGTGCTGCCAGCTCACACATGAGTCCCCGACCTCAGTCACTTTCAATGAAAGAGTCTTATTCCAACATGTTTCTGACAAATCTACATCTGTTGGATTCATGGGACGTGTCAGTTGCTTAACTGTGAGTGTTTTATGGTAGAGCTTTACTTTAACGGGAGCCATAACCAGGTTTATGGTTTCACTGTAAGGCTAAGTAAAGCTTTTTATTGATTTAGTTCATTTATAGGAGAGCATATAACATTTTACAATAAAATATAGATGCCAGGAGGAGGTAAGTATACACAAAATACAAATGTGCAGAATTTACAGTACATATACACTCTAAATAATTATTTTTGCGGCTTGTTCAAACTACTTATATAAAATGAGCTGAAACTAGGGCTAGGGTTGTGTCGATAGACATCATGATGCTGAGCTGGCATCGCAATTCTCTGTCTCACCCCATCACAGCAGTTAAAGGATCACGAAACACCAAAACACATTTTTTGAGCTGTTGACGGCCATATATGTGTCCCACGCTGCTATAAACACTATTAGGACACATATATTTCACTATAGAGTGAAAATTGGTTGTTTTTGCGTTATTTTGAGCAAATTCGTTCCTCCGGTTTGAAACTAATTTTTGAAGCTGCGTCACGCCGATGAGATCCATGCGTGTATTCCAGCGTGGAGAGTGGATGTCTATGCCTGCGAGTTCATCGTGACGTCTCTGAGTGTGTGGCGTTAATTCATGAGAAAGACTTGGTTCAAACCAATCAGTGCGCTCTATTGTGTATGCGGCGCAACTTCATTAATATGCATGATCGCTTCGAAGATTGTTTACCTGTTACAGCATTCAGACGGCAGAGAGACGCCACGTCGTGTTGCCAAAACAAGTGGAAGAGAAGAAGAATTGTTTGCAGACACAGGTCGCCAGTGTTGTGTTTATAAACATGCTCTGACGAAAGTTTTGCTTTCATTTCCCCACTATGAGAGCGCAACTGGACTTACGGTGGATTACAGTGAACGCGACAGACGTGACAGAAATGCGTTTGTAAGGAACGTTTTTACCCGAGAGCTTTCCGCATCTGGAAATGGTGAAATCCCGATTTGCTGCTCGTCTCCTTTTCAAAAAACAGCCGTGGTCCAGTTGGTGTTGATTTTCCTGTCTCTACAGATTTGGTAAGTGAGAGAATGCTGGTCTCCGAGTGTAAACATATAAACACCCTAATCAAACGGTTACCGTCGTGTAGAATTTTCGCCACGTTTTGTGACAGGATAGTCTAAACACACACGGCTTTCTGATGTGCTTACTGAGGGCGTCTAATTTACAGAGAAATGCAGAGTTTTTTTTTCCTAACATACGCCATGCGGTCTAACACACTCTATTAAATCTGCACTCCTCCAGCAGTTACTCACATTTAATATCTCGTTTGTCACGAGGGACACGCAGGAAATCCTTCCTGAGTAAAAGTGCCAAATTGCAGTTAAAGTCGACAAATTAATAATTTGGCAAATAATTAGTTTACTGATGTCAACAGTCACTGTCTTTTCCCCCTGCGTCTGTGTTTGTGTGTTTCCTGTTTGAAAATCAGCGCGTGCCCAAATGGAAACTCCCGTTTTTATGCAAAACCTCCCTTCTTTCCCTCCCCCGACACTCCCACCTAAACAGAGCTGGACACACCCACTTTCCTGAGCTTTTCCGGACTGTAGGTGTGAAAACACCCTGCTGAGATGGGTTTCGTGGCCCTTTAAGTCTTGTTTTCACAATACGAATTTGCTTTAAAATGGCATTTTAGAATGAAAACAATCTGCATCCACACTGGCGTTTCATCTAGCATTTCTGAACAGCCCTCCGTCCACACTATACCGCTGAAAATGCACATCACGTGACCACACACACTCTGTCATGCACTCTAGCATATGCGCACGGTTGAGTTCCAGAAGTCAGCGGTGGTTTTGAGCACAAAACCCCAGAGAGCAGTGCACCTCGGACAGTTTATCAAGGATGTACCACTGGACCGCGTCTCATTGTAGTTGTTAAACGTGATATTTAATTAATCTTGTCTCTATCTAATGACTCTTTTGTCTTTTGAATCTATCAGGTATTGTTTCACAGCATCCATGGATTCCACTACATTCATTCTTCCATGGCGGGGCGCCACACCAAAATTCACCCCGCCACTGCTACATTACTACTGATTCAGAACATTGTCGTTGTTGTTTTTTAATGTAACCGTAGTAGTGCTGTGCATCACATTAGTGCTGTGCGTCACACTTATTACTAAGATTCTGACGGTATGATAACTTTGGATAAAAATTTCACAGTTTCACGGTATTGTGTTTACTGCTCTAAAATATTTTCCTTTTAAATGTCTCAGTAAAAAAAAACAACAACTTTTTTTCCCCCTTTGAATACAATATATTAAATTTTTTTGAAAGATTTATAGTATTTTGGGGCAGTAAACGTGTCAGGCTAAATAATTCAAATGGATCATTGACTTCTGCTGTCTTCGTTAGTTAAAAAAACCCCACAGATGTCTTTACAATTTAAAATGGCATATGTTGGATATGTTTTCTGCTAGAGATACTGTTGTCCTAAAAAACAAACAAAAATATGTAAATAAAAAAATCTAACACATACCTTAAGAATGGTATAGCAGAAAATGTTGTCGGTTTTAAAACCTTGATTTTTCCAAACCTCGGTATACATTGAAAACTGTTATCATCCCATGCCGATAATGAAATGGAGGATACTATATCTGTGGTTTCTGCAGTGCAGATAAAGAGAGCCTTTCTCATTTATTTTTTGTAAACAATTTCTAGCCGAATATTTTTAGAATGATAAAACTTAATTTAGTATTTAAAAGATATAATTTTTATCATAAAAACAAATCCAACAAAGTTTTGAATAAATCAGTGGTTTTCAAGCTTTTTTCACCAAGCACCACCTCAGAAAAAAATTGTCTCTCCAAGTACCACCATAATAACCAGTATTTAAGTACAGTAGCATGGTAGGCCTAATTAAGCAGCTACAGCTCTGCACAGTTCAAAAATAAGGCAGATTAATTCTTCAAATTAACAATATTTAATATTGTCAGCCACTTAAATAAAAGGTTTAGCCTATAAAAATCAATTTTCCGATTACATCGGTGTTATCGTATGCATCAAAGGGTTAAAAGTGTTATTTTTTTAACTTAAATTATTGAGAGATTCCTCTGCGTACTACTAGCAGGAAGCTTGAGAACCACTGGAATATATTGTTAATCTCTTTATTTTATTGGCAAAATTTGAAATACACAAACAGAAATTTGCTAAGTCATCTCCCACATTAACAGTTTTTTGTATCGAGTTTGACTTCTTTATTTCTACTGTGAAATTATTGAAAAGGAAAAAATCTGAGATATGTATCAATTATTATAGCACTTTTTTTGATTCCCCTGTTAATTCTTTAAATCATTGGATGTAGAAATGCTGTACATCAAGCTTTGTGTATTTAATTATTATTTTTTTATTAAATTTTATTTATTTTTATTGATGTTTGTTTATTTTGTACTTTTTTACTACTATTTTACTTTGTTTATTTTTTATTTGTTCTATTTTTGTTTTATTTTATTTTTTAATGTTTTTAAGTTGCGTTAGATTCATGTTCATGATTATTATGCAATCAAAAGAAATAGGAGCTGGAGCTCAAGCTTCCCTCTGCCCATGTTTCTCTGCAGAGTACCACTTGAAATTTTTAGGGGGGTGGGGGAAGATATTTTACATAGGCCTGTCACAATAATCAATAAATCATTTTATTGCACAACACATGGACATGACCTAAATCATTTTTGGTGATATAGTATATCGCCCATAACTAGGGCCTCATGGAATCTGCGTGCACAGAATTCCGCAGATTTCCGCAGATTTTTAGCTCATCATTGATTCTGTTTATTTACTTGTGTAAATGTATATTTAATCAGTTTTCAAATTAATTTCAGTAATAATATTGGCTAATATGAAAATATTCATGTGATTTATTTACAATAGTTTTGATACTGTTACAATACAGTACTATTTTCAGTGTTTTAGTAGATATTTTATATGAGGGACATACTTTGTTTACCAAATGAAGTGGATCTAATTGGATTTGCATTGTAAACATTCAATAAAAGTTAAAAATGTGTTACTTTTTATTTAATATATTAAGATTTTAGTTACGACACTTCCAAACTCATTCCGCATAAATCCGCAGATTTTTAACAAAATACTCAGCAGAAATAGCAAAAAATGTCCGCAGATTCCGTCTGGCCCTACCCATAACCAAACCAAGCAACATTTCAGCTGATGTTAAATAGCATCCACTATAGATTACTATATATTTTCATTTGGGTGTCTAACAACCAAAAATAGATCTGGTAGCAGATATCACAGCCGCCTCCGTAACTTTTTAAATTACATTAATTTTTACATTTTTTTAGGATATGCGTTTTCACATTCTGATTCCTGTGCCTAACTATTATTAAGTAGTTAAAATGACTATAATTAAATCAAATAATCTCAAGAATAAAATGTGATGTGTTCTTTGGAAGAGTGTACTTGCATTGTGATGATACTATATTGTCGTTTTGGTATTATATAATGAGGGGCATAAAATGGTCTACAAATGACAATAATATCGTTTATCGCAATATATTTTGGTGTAATATATCGTCCAACAAAAAACAGATATTGTGACAGGCCTATTTGTATGCACCTAATTCTTTTTACTATGCTTTCTAATTCTTTGTACTTGGAAACATGCTTATCAAAAAAAAGAAAAGAAAAAAAATCCTAGTGCATAGACCTGAACACTATTATTCCATTCAGAACGCAGCCTCCGGTCTCTTGTCTGTGTATTCCCCTGTTCATTGAGTGTTTGTGCTAAAGGCGCAGCTGCATCTTGTGCATGCTAAATGAAAAGGGTGAGCTCTCTTCAACTTAAGTGATGTTTATTAGCTCAGATGAGCTCTCCTGAGGTGGGCTGCTGAGGGATTACACAACTCCCAAAATAATTATATTCACACATTCGCATTCTCTAAGTATTTTAAATACTTCCAATTTCATTGACTGTATTGCTTTTTATGGTGATCAGATCCGCGCTGATCAGAATGAAAAGCGGCAGACTATCACAGCTGATTTTGTTGTTTTTATTGCATTAGTGTGGCTTGTGCTATGAGTCATTTCGCCGTGAATGACACACAGACACAACATGAGTCATGCAGTCGAATTTAGCTGCACTGGAAATCATCTCATTTTATTGACTTGGAAGATTTTTGATATTATTGTTATTTTTTTTTTAAACAAATCAACAACTGTCAGAAAAGTCAAACCTCCACTCACAGACATAAGCAATCCACAAATACACTGAAAAAAGAATGTCTGCAAAATGGTGCAAAGTATTTATATGGGTTGAGTTTAAGCAAACAAATTAATTTAAGTAATGTTCAACTTTGTTTGTTGAAATTCAGCTCAAATAAATTTACAGCCACCGAAGTAAAAAATAAATAAATAAATAAATAAAAGTGAATCAGGCGTCACAGCAAGAAGGTCGCTGGCTCCCCACAGGGCAAGAAGGCAGGTGATTCCTGCCATCGGCTACTGACCATGTTTCCTCTGTTGTTGTTGTTTACTGCATCGGCGTCTCCACACACGCTCTTCCTTCTACGTCATTAAACCGCAGAGAAGTACCACATTGTCGCAAGTTTAATGACGTGCAAAACAGAATGCCTAAATAAATTTGATCTGTATGTTTACATGTCGCATTGTCACATATACGATTTATATCTGATTTAATGAATATTGCGATTGCGTTTATTATTATTTTTTTTTATTTGCCATTTTGGCAGCTGTTTTTGCTTTTTCAAACAAGCTACATACACGCATTCTAAATATATTCAGTGCACAAGAAGTGCATAACAAAACATTTCACAATGAAATAATATAGTATTAAGTTTAATTTAATAAAACTGTGGTAAAATTGTCTTTAAAAAAAAAACATTAAATAAATGAAGATGAACTAACCTCAGCTCTAGTTAAACACATACTGTACACAGTAGTACTAACTGCTTGATAAACAAAACTGTAATAAATTGTCTTAAAAACAGAAAACATGAAAAAATAAAGATGAACTAACCTCAATTCCAGTCAGAACAATAAATAAAAACTAACGTAAATCAAAACCACCTATTCGGTTCTCCCGCTCAACTTTCTTGTGCGAGTAGTAAGCTCTGATTGGTTAACATCTTTCTCCCGCTCAGCTTAGCTGTAATTGCCCGGTGTGCTGTGTCAGCTCTGATTGGTTAACATATTAAAATCATTCGTGCAAGAACGTGAACAAAGATCAAAATAAATTAATAGATAAAATTGCAGCCTTGCGCGATTTAGAAATTGCATGTGCTTAAATCACGATTTATTTATTTTTCTCGATTGCGATTAATTGCACAGCATCTAATCTGTAAACATGTTTTTTATTTTAAATGAGGAAAATAAACATGCGTTATGGATGTGACCAAAAAAGTCTGTGAGTTTACAGTATACAAAATACTTTGTAGAAATTAAACTGCACAACCCAAAAGAATAATGCTAATTAACAAGATAAAGGTTGGCTCTCTATAGAACAGTGGTCCTCAAACTTTTTTCACCAAATACCACCTCAGAAAAAAATTGTTTCTCCAAGTACCACCATAATGACCAGTATTGACATACAGTAGCATATAGGTGTAATTAACTACAGCACTGCTCAGTTAAAAAACATTGGGCATTCTTATTATTATGGATATTTATTATTATTATTTATTGACCACTTTAAACATTCTAGATTGTTTGAACAAAGAAATTAAAAATGAGATCTGCTTACTGCATGTTAAAGCAGGCTTTGTGTGTCAGAAAAGCAAGTGATCAAACTATACCGGGTCAACATTGGGATATAAAAATACGGGATACGCCCCTAACAACCATTACAAATACAGGGAGGAAAATAGCTTCAGATGAAAGAATACATAAACATGAAAATTGAAAATAAAATAGAAGGTTTAGCCTAATAAAATCACTGATCACATCTGTGTTATCGTACGCATCAAAGGGTTAAAAGTGTGGTCATTTTTTAACTTTAATTATTCAGCGATTCCTCCACGTACCACTAGAAGTAAGCCTGGGTACCACTACTGGTACACATACCACAGTTTGAGAACCACTGCTATAGAACACACATGATTGACTTTATTTTATTTACTCGTTTTGCATTTATAAGGAAAAAGCTTTGTTATGGATGTGACAGATGAGAAATTGCCACTTGTCTCATTCATTCATTTTCTTGTCGGCTTAGACCCTTTATTAATCCGGGGTCGCCACAGCGGAATCAACCGCCAACTTATCCAGCATATTTTTTACGCAGCGGATGCCCTTCCAGCCACAACCCATCTCTGGGAAACATTCATACACACACATTCCCTCTCATACACTACGCACAATTTAGCCTACCCAATTCACCTATACAACATGTCTTTGGACTTGTGGGGGAAACCGGAGCACCCGGAGGAAACCCACGCAACCACGGGGAGAACATGCAAACTCCACACAGAAATGCCAACTGACCCAGCCGGGACTCGAACCAGCGACCTTCTCGCTGTGAGGCGAACGCTACTCACTACGCCACCGTGGCGCCTGCCACTTGTCTGACTTTGGTAAATCAAATATAATAGTTTGAAAACACTGACAGAGACATTTTTGAGTATTTCTAAAGTACTGTAAAATACTTGCTTACACAAAAACACTTATAAACGGTTTTCGTATTTTGGTGAAAACTTATTTTTTTTCTGGCAAGGTTGACATTTGCATGAAATTGCTTTTGTGTAAATCATGTATTGAATGTAAATCATATTCTATTAATGTGCTCAATTAAACATTTGTTTCCTTGTACAGTATGCATTTATGAACGTTAAAATGTGAATGTAAATTAGCTCATGCATTCAGGATTTTGTAATACTCTCATTAATTTCATCTTATTCAATAATTGACTGTTACAACATTTAAAAATGTGTGAACTGCGTGTATGAATGTATTCTTAGTGATACTGATACTCCCACAAGCATTAGCTGATGATTCCTGCTTGGAAACAAGTGTGATGTTTTTAGCTGCTTCAGTTGCACATGTGGTGATTGTGTTGGTTGTGGATGTCACGTGATGGGTTAATTGGAATCTGGGTATATTAAAATAGCATGCGATTATGACACCTCAGTGTGCATCGTGGCGGAGAAGGTTGGGATTAATTGATGCCAGCTTTTCAAGGCTGTTGATTCTCTGCAGTTTTAATTTACTGTATTTAAGGGGACCAATTATTTTACAAGATGTAAAATAAGTCTCTGATGTCCCTAGAGTGTGTATGTGAAGTTTTAGCTCAACATATCACACAAATATTGTTTTATAACTCTTTGAAACTGCCTTTTTTAGGCTTTGATCCTATTTGTGCTGTTTTGGTGAGTGTCACTTTATATTCAACTGAGATTGTACACTTTTTGAAAGATGACGGAGCTTCAAATGCTTATATGTCAGCATACAGCAGTGGCAGATTTAAAAAACAAGACTAATGTCCTATACTAATGAGGGAGGGATCATCACTACGTCACGGTTTCACAGTATTGTTATTTACTGCTCTAAAATATGTTCCTTCTAAATGTCTGGGTAAATAACAACAACCTTTTCCCGCATTGAACATAATATATTTTATTTTAAGAAACATTCCCAAGTATTTTGGAACTGTCAAGCTAAATAATTCAAGCCCCTTTCATATATACAGACCTTTCTGGAAAATTACTGGCAATTTTCTGGAAAGCGATCATGTATTAACAGGCCCTTTTTGAACATATCGTTTATTTCATTTCAACAATTTTCCGAAAAGAGAAGTTATAACATTTGCCAGAGTGCTGCTCTGTCTGAATGCTTAAGGAAAATCGCTGGAAAGAGCGCATTCACGATTAGAACTGATGTGAGATGTCTACTCAAGCTAATCAGAACATTCAGACGCGTTCATATCCGCGCTGTTTATGAAAGTAAAAGTCTTTGAATATTTTTCCAGACACATTTAGCTGCTAGATGTTAGTCAGATAACATTTATGTGTTCATTATTAATGCCAACTGTGTAAAAGATTATCGATAAAATGCTTATGATAAACCGCTGTTTGTTTACCTTCAAGCTCTGCTTCAGTTGCTTGATGCGTGTTCATGTGAAGCAGCTGGTGAGTGCCAGCACACGCATAGTATCAACCCAGGCTTTTTGCACTTTTTTGTTTTCGCAAATCCGTGAGAGGCCGTTGTGTATGCTTTTTGAGATCTCAAATTTCTTTCAAAAGTGCCATTCGCACCAGATGTTCTCTCGTAATTCCACTAGAAGCGGCTGTCGACTGACTGTTTGCCTGACTGAATGATTGACTGACTGACTGACCAATTGACTGACCCAACCTCCTCCTTCTCTAAACCCAACCAATTTTATTGATTGACTCACCCACACATTTTCCTAAACCCAACCAACAATTTTCAAAAGCAATCCAGAAGGAAAAAAAAGCCTTTGTCTCATTTTTACCATGTTTTCAGATTTTACCACATTCTCACCCTGTTATTTACTGGTTTATTTTGTTTTTTGGATTCTGTTTTTTTCTTTCCTGCTCTCTGGAACTGCTCTTCACCGTTGTCGTGGTCAACTCCTCTCTGCGTCTCAAGTCCACCGACAGACATGGCGAGATAACAGGATAAACTGATTGCAGCGGGAAAGTCGTCCACACGGAGATAAGCAGTTAGCTGGTAAGCATGATAAGGAACAGCGTCACACCACCCCTCAGCGTTCGTTTAAAAAATGAAACGCAGCCATACGTACTTCTGACTAATGTGCGATCTCCAAAATAGTACATAGGACTACATTTTCAGAATGAGCCTGTGTTGCATAGTATGTACATCTCGACATGTGAAAGTGTTCCTCCATATGTTTTCATCAAAGTTGTTCATAATACTTATCCATCCACAGAATTTGTAATATCGTCAAATGTGTAAACATTTAGATGTGGTTTGCTCTTCTGCCTTTAGATGTCTCTGGGACAAAGCAGCTGCATGACTGCTAAAGCTTTACATAAAAGTAAAAGCCATCAACAAAAGCCCGACCCCTTCTATGTTTACAAATACAAGCGCAGTCATTTAGAGGTCATTTCTAGTTAAAGATGTCAGAATTTACCGGTATTTTGGAATGGGTGTGTGAATGGTCTTTTCAGTTCCGGAACATCCTCACCGGTGTGAACAGCGCTTTTTCGAATCTTCCAGTAAAGTTGTTCTGGTAATTTTCACCAAGGGGTCTATTGACTTTTGCTGTATTCATTAGTTTTAACAACACAGATTCCTTTACAACTTGAAAAGCATCTTTGGAGATGTATTTTCTTTGGACATGAAGTAAGCCACTGCACCATGCAGGTCCATGAACACACATTCAATGAATTTTACAGCAAGCGTCTACTCTTATGTGGCAGCGCTACAGCATGCTTGGATGTTAGTTCATAAGCTGAATATAACGAAATAAAATAGTCATAAAAAAACATGTAAAAAAAAAAATTATATTCGATAGGAAGCAGAAAATGTTAGCGGTTTTAAAACCTTGACTTTTCCAAACTGCAGTAAACCTTGAAATCAGTTATCGTCACATGCCTAATTGCATGCATATCATTTTTAAGGCAATGTGACCATGTGCTGCATTCTCCAGAAGCCCCGGAGCACTGAGCAACATGCCCTGAGGCTTTGGAGGTTTGATATTTTGACTGCCGAATAACCTCAGCATTCACATCATGTCCAAATCAAGTATTGATTGCATGCGTGTAGCCGTAACCGTCAAGTCTTTATGGAGCCAGTCATGATTCACTTTCATTGTCAGCATCTTAAGTTGGAATAGCAGTGATGGACATGAAGCTTTAAGCGTTCGTTTGGCAGGAGAGAGAGTCATTAGGGTTTCCTGAATAGGATACAGAAACCTGAGAGTGTTTGGAGACCTGGATTACACGCTCACATTACACAGGCTTTCCTGAATAAATCATCAGCATTAGATAAAGCCATGCTTCTCTAGTGTACTTCAATCATCTCTGTTTGTGAGAACCGTCCATCAAACTCTTCATTTATTCCTGTCAGCGGCAAAACACACTCCTCGGGCTGAACAATTGATGAGGCTTTCTTTGCGAAACGGCCGTTGTGTCTCTGTGTTTCTCTCTTGACATTCACCAGGTGACCGCCGTTCTGCGACAGAGCGATTTAGTTTCCTAACAATGGAAACTCAATCACAAAATGGAGAAGCTTTAATTGCTTCAGAGCTCCAATCCCTCTGCCTCTTTTCTCTCTCTCTCTCTCTCTCTCTCTCTCTCTCTCTCTCTTTCGCTCATTCTCACTTTCTTTTTTTTTTTGTTGTCTTTTTCTGACTCTGCTGTTGTAGTGCTGCTGGGAGAGAGTGAGAGGCCTGGATGGCTGACAGAGAGGGAATATAACACTAAACGGAGTGTTGCTAACTTCTGAAAACTACATGCCATCAACAGGTGTGTCTGCTGTGTTTGATGTCTATCTATCTATCTATTTATCTGTCTGTCTATCTATCTATCTATCTATCTATCTATCTATCTATCTATCTGTCTGTCTGTCTGTCTGTCTGTCTGTCTAGCTCTATCTATCTATCTATCTATCTATCTATCTATCTATCTATCTATCTATCTATCTATCTATCTATCTATCTATCTATCTATCTGTCTATCTGTCTATCTGTCTATCTGTCTATCTGTCTATCTTCAAAAGTTTATTTTCTGATCTTTATTTTGGATTTTCTATTGGATTCAAGTCAGGTGATTGGCTGGGCCATTCTTCAGCTTGATTTTCTTTCTCTGAAAGCATTTTAGAGTTTCCTTAGTTTCCTTTGGATCTTGCTAAAATGTCCACCCTGGTTTCATCTTCATCACCAAAAATGAAAGACAAACTACTGAGAGATTTCAGCTGCTGTCTGGGCTTTCACTTTCTACACCTCCCTTTCTACACCTCCCTTTCTTCATGTGTTCAATACTTTTTCCCTGTGTCATTTAATTTTATTATGCATAACTTCATTTGTAAAGTAATTCGTTTTGTTTTCTTTGCATGTATGGATTTCATTGGTTGTTGGTCAACAACATCTTTAGGAATATGTTTTCTGAGAAAAATTGTGATGTGTTCAATACTTATTTTCCCTGCTGTTTGTAAAACAAGCTAAAACAATTGTTGATGTTTGGAATCTGTTTTTAGTTCCTTTGTTTCTTTGTTCTGTAGTTTGTTCCATTGTTCGCTCTAGCAATCTGTGTTTTTAATAGTGAAAAGTTTGACACATGAATGTCTAATTGTCTTTTTGACTGGTAGTGTATTTACCTGCCTTAATCCTTCGTGGCATAGATTAAACAAGGTACTGGAAAATTGGAGATTTTGGTAAATATTGACATGATAGCATCACGCAGTTGCTGCAGATTTGTTGGCTGCACATCCATGATGCAAATCTCCCGTTCCACCACATCCCAAAGGTGCTCTATTGGATTGAGTTCTGGTGACTGTGGAGGCCATTTGAGTACAGTGAACTTATTGTCATGTTCAAGAAACCAGTCAGAGATGATTCGCGCTTTATGACGATGTGGGTACACTGTGGTCATAACAGGATGTACATGGTCAGCAACAATAGTCAGGTAGGCTGTGGCGTTGACACGATGCTCAATTGGTACTAATGGGCCCAAAGTGTGCCAAGATAATATCCTCCACACCATTACACCAGCACCACCAGCCTGAACTGTTGATACAAGGCAGGATGAATCCATGCTTTCATGTTGTTGATGCCAAATTCTGACCCTCTGACCCTCAAAATCTGAATTGCGCAGCAGAAATCGAGACTCATCAGACCAGGCAATGTTTTTCCAATCTTCTGTTGTCCAATATTGGTGAGCCCGTGGGATTTGTAGCCCCAGTTTCGTATTTTTAGCTGACAGGAGTGGCACCTGGTTTGGCCTTCTGCTGCTGTAGCCCATCTGCCTCAAGGTTGGATGTGTTGTGCGTTCAGAGTTGCTCTTCTGCAGACCTTGAGTGTAAAGAGTGGTTATTTGAGTTACTGTTGCCTTTCTATTAGCTCGAACCAGTCTGGCCATTCTCCGCTGACCTCTGGCATCAACAAGGCATTTGTGCCCACAGAACTGCCACTCACTGGATATTTTCTCTTTTTCAGACCATTCTCTGTAAACCCTAGAGATGGTTGTGTGTGAAAATCCCAGTAGATCAGCAGTTATATACTCAGACCAGCCCGTCTGACATCAACAATCATGCCACGTTCAAAGTCACCTAAATCACCTTGCTTCCACATTCTGATGCTTGGTTTAAACTGAAGCAGACCCTCTTGACCATCTCTACATGCCTAAATGCATTGAATTGCTGCCGTGTGATTTGGCTGACAAGAAATTTGAATAAACAAGCAGTTGGACAGGTGTACCTAATAAAGTGGCCGGTGAGTGTAGATTGTCCACAGTAGATCTACAGTTTACTTATTCATCTGTATTGTGTGTCTTCATGCTGTAAGTCTCCGTATTGTACTCATATTCCCACATGGCTGTATTTATTTTTCAGTTTACATGCTTGTTGAGAAAAAAGCCCATCTCTCCCACTTTTTCATTTACATGGGTGTTTTTGTTTCTTTGTAGTTCTCATCAGTATTCTTGGCCTGCCGTGAGGTTTGACGGGATAATATTAAATCTGGCATTGCTGTAATGCCTCGGCCCATTTGCCAATTAAACGCGTCTCTCATGGAGAGAGGGAAAGTGTGTTGATTAGACCTTTAGAACACGTCCAATTGCACAGAGACTATAAAACCACGCTGTAACTAAGGCGAGCCAGAGCACGGTTCACGTCCTCTCCCGAGGGATTTCATTGCAAAGTGTTGCCGAGTCTGAGGGAGATGTTGTTCTAATATCGGTGCATTGTAGCGAAACTCTATAAACGTTTATGGAAATGTAGAGTTTAAATGCTGCTCAGGTCCCATGGCTGTCGAGAGAGAGAGAAAGAAAAAAGAAAGAAAGAAAGAAAGAAAGAAAGAGAGAGAGTAATTTCAAGCATTCATTGTTTCTTTTCTTGATCTGCAGAATTTTTTTTTTTCAAAATCCATCCATCCATCCATCCATCCATCCATCCACTCCCCATTCTATCCATCATTCTGTTGTTCTATCTGTCATTCTATCAATCGTTCTTTCCATTGTTCTATTGTTTTATCCAATTTTTTATCATTCTATCATTCCATCAGTCATTCTATCCATCATTCTATCATTCTAACCATCATTGTATCCATCATTCTATTCATCGTTATATCATTCTATCCATTGTTTTATCATTTTATGCATCATTATATTGTTATTCATTATTCTATAATTCTATCCTTTGCTCTATCTATTGTTCTATCCATTTTTCTATCTTTCTATCCATCTTTCTATCATTCTTTACATCATTCTATTGTTCTATTATTCTATCCATTGTTCTTTACATCATTCTATCAATTGTTCCATCATTCTATCCATCATTCTATCCATTGTTCTATAAATCATTCTATCGTTCTATCATTCTATCCATCTTTCTATCCAGTTTTTTTTAATTGTTCTATCATCTATCCATCATTATATTGTTCTATCCGTCATTCTATCAATCGTTCTATCCATTGTTCTATTGTTTTATCCACCATTCTATCATTCTATCCATCATTCTATTGATGTTTCTAATTGATCTTTCTATCCAGTTTTATCAATTTTTCTATCATTCTATCCATTATTCTATCGTTCTTTCCATCATTCTATCCATCTTTCATTCTATCTTTCGTTCTTTCACTGTTCTATTCATCAATCTAAAATTTATCCTTTGTTCTAGCTATCATTCTATCATTCTATCCATTGTGTTCTATACATCATTCTATCAATTGTTCCATCATTCTATCCATTGTTCTATAAATTGTTCTATCTAGTTTTATCAATTATTCTAACATTCCATCCATCGTTATCATTTTATCCTAATTCTAGCGTTCCATCTGTCGTTCTATCATTTTATAATAATTCTATCGTTCGATCCATCGTTCTGTCTATTGTTATTTTTATTGTTCTACCTTTCTATCCATTATTATATTGCTCTATCATCATTCTATCATTCTTTCCATCACTCTATCCATCTTTCTATCCAGTTTTATCAATCGCTCTATCATTCAATCTGTCATTCCATCATTCTATCCATAATTCTATCCAACGTTATATATAATTCTATCCATTGTTATCATTTTTTCCATCATTCTATTATTCTGTCCATCATTCTTTTGTTCTATCCATCATTCTATTCATCATTCTATAATTGTATCCTTTACTCTATCCATCGTTCTATTGTTCTATCCATTGTTCTGTCTTCCTATCCATCTTTCTATCTAGTTACTTCATTCTATTGTTCTATAATTCTATTCATTGTTCTATATTTCATTCTATCATTCTATCAATCATTCCCTCATTCTATCATTCTATCCATTGTTCTTGTAATTGTCCTACCATTATCCATCATTCTATTGTTTTATCTATCTTTCTATTGTTCTATCCATCATTATATTCTGTCCATCGTTCTAAGAAAGAAAGAGAGTCGTTTCAGGCTTTTATTGTTTCTTTTTTAATCTACAGATCTGTCTATATGTCCCATCTATCTTTGATCCATCCACCCATCCATCCACCCCACCATCCATCCATCCATCCATCCACCCCACCATCCATCCATCCACCCATCCATCCATCCATCCATCCATCCATCCATCCATCCATCCATCCATCCATCCATCCATCCATCCATCCACCCCACCATCCATCCATCCA